>APFE030631760.1:10909-22717 GCA_000404065.3 Pinus taeda | reverse complement strand
AGTGAGGGAAGATGCATGAATGGATAGGGGGGTAGGATAGGGCCCTAGAGTGACCCAGGGACTGGTGTATGGAGTGGTGAGAAGGTGTAGAAGGCTGACTTGGATTAAATAAGGCTGAAACAATGATTGCGTAAGAAGGTAGGGTTATGTGGGAAAAAGGACAAATGAGAGATGTGGAACCTAGCTAGGAGACAGAACAGTTGGCTCTGATGAAGCTTAGGTGGATGAAAGAGTGGTAGATATGCTTTGCATAGTGTACATTCAACCGAATCAACAAAGTCTTACAAATAATCAAAGTCCTAGCTGATCTAATCTAACTGACAATAAAATGAATGAACAACAGCTTTATTTGGGAAGAAAACCATGTACATCAACTATGCAATGAAACATTTAAGAGATCTAACTAACTTCTACAAATGAAAACAGTACACCAAGGATTGCATGGTCAAGCAAACTAGCGTTTTTGTTGGGACAGCACAGTAACCTTCAATTCTAGCCCCTGATCCAATAAGGATGAGGTGAAACCGAAAGTGTTGTTGACCATTTTCTTGGAGCTTTTTTCCTGTTATTATCCTACCAATCTATTTTAAACATCTGAAGCAATTCTATTCATAAACAGTGACCTATTTAACCAACACAACTAAATCTACCTAACAGAAATACGTTTCAAATGCATAAAGGGAAAACAACGATGCATAAAGGAAAGGTAACAGTACAAAAAGGAAGCCCTATGCTCTCAGATTGGCCCAACCCTAAGAGCTATGGCTCCTATAGAAAACTCAGAGTTGATATAAAATCAGATTGCTTATCATTATCAAAAAATAGTCATAAGTCAAGAGTTATGACAAAATGGCTACAAGAGAACAAGCTAAAGCTTAACAGCACTGTAGTGCAAAATATGCAATGGTTTCAAAAGTCCCTTACGAAGGCTGAGGCCTTAACATTTATACACCATGAGGGCCCTAACTGGCCTCCTAAATCTATGGGACTTGGCTGTCCAAACTGTGAGTAGACAACCCCTTCCAAAATCTGCTTGGCTGCCTTCTAGATCCGGTTTTGGTGGCCTTTGGAGCTCGGAGTTGGGGGTGAAGATCCTGAGGAAGGGCTATTTAATGCCATAGACAACCCCCCCCCTACGAATCCTCACCTCAAGCTTGGCTGTCTTCTAGCCCATGATTGCTCGGTTTTGCTCCAACATGTGTCAAAAACCTGAAATGAGCATGTGTTAGCCACCTAGGAAGAGTGAATACCCTTATTCGTACAAATGACATAAACATACTGAAAAATAATGCATAAGCTATGAAAAATGAAGGATTGAACAAGGACTAAACAAGGATAATTAGGCCAAATGAGCCCAACAAGTTACCAAATTTGGGGCTCATCATTTAGTACCTAGATCTACTACGATCCACTGATCTTTATCCACCAACAATTCCTCCATCTTGAGTTTCCACACTCAAAACTCTAACCATTAAATTTCTTGATCTCTATATTTCCACTACTCGCCATCTTCTTTCACCACTAGAATCGATCCCACAAATCTCCCACTGAACAGGGTCTACCACAGGCCCAAGTGAAACCCCTCACCAAAAAAGGCGTCCCCTTGAAGCCAAAACAACTTTAATACCAAATGTAGGTTTTAACCCCATACACAAATTACCTACATACGAATTCTAAAACATAGAAAATAAACAATAGTGAGAGCATAACACATAAAAAAAATATACATAGATATTTTCCCCTGGATCCCAAAACCGGGGCTACTAGATTGATTTTTCATTATGTTCCTTTCAATGTTACAATACATATATATACATGCTGAAGCATCCAGTACCACAGACCTAAAGCCATTGTGCCCAAAACCATGTGCGAAAACCATGCACAAAACCATGGACAAAACCGTGCGTCCAAAAAAAAAATCCTCGGGGCGCTGCCCTGGACCTTGTAGTGGGAGGCTAACCGCCCCCCTCAAACCCCACGTACAGGGGGGGTTACCGCCCCCCCTGTGACCCCCCCTCTGCGCATTAGCGCAACGAAGGGGGGGCTCCACCCACCCTCTAACCCCCCGGTTTAACTAGGGGATCTGGTCGTGGAAACAATATAACACAACCAAACACACACAGAGAGTGGCTCAACTATTAACTATAGTAGCAACATATAAACATGAGGGATCCTACTATATTTCAACTTATGACCTATAGTCCCCAAACAATGATGTACCTTAGGTGGATGGTTCAACTAATTTTGCTAACCCTTTTGGTCAATTGTATTTCAAATTGTGACCTATGGTCCCCAAACAACAATGTACCTTGGGTGGATGGTTTAAATGGTTGTGCTAACCCTTTGGGATATATATATATATAAGGAACCCCTCATAGAGAAACTCCCAAATAGTTCCCCGCATTTGCAAATATATTCAACCAATTTCTAGAATTCTTGTTATCTACTCCCATCTAACCAACCTTTCTCATTCACAATTTGCGTTGAAGCATAGTTTATTTGTGATAAAAAAATAAAAATAAAAAAATAAAAATAAAAATGAAAATGGAAGATGACAATGGAAAATAATAATGACAATGGGCAATAAGCATGTAAGTGAGCTTCTTTCTTTTATTTGTGGGTTAGGCGGAAGGTGTATGTGAAAAAAGGAAAATGAACAACTGACTCTTGCTAGGAAAAATGCCCATGGCTTGCTTTGAATTGCTTGGTTGGATTTATAATTCAAAAGGGAGGAAAGGTAATGGTTTTCATGGATATGGACATGGACTTGTTGTTATGTTCTCATGGAATCGGTCCTTTAAAGACCAATTGTGCGCACAATTAGTTTTCTTCAATGATCATTTGATCATCCCAAACCTTCAAAAAAAACTTGACATAAAGAACATAAGTATGTTCAAAAATAAATGATCAGTTCCTTTTTTATTCTTACACAAAATGTCAAATGAAACAGGCTAAGGAAAATCAAAAAGTGTTATATTCAGTCCAATTCATGATATCAATAACAATCCATTTTTAAGAAATAACCATGAAAATTAAATTAACTCCGTGTTGTTGGATGACTTCATGCACTGTGCTCAGTAAAACGATTGGCATCACAAAGATTTGTTAAGCTCTGCAAGTTAAAACTTCATAGAAAAAACACAGCAACAATATTAATGCCAAATGTTCATAAATCATCTAAATAATTTTCCAATTGTTTTACAAACCATTATTGAATCGTCATTTGTGCTGCAAAAATAACATGCTGTCAAAACTATTTGAAGTGGCAAAAATATAAAAAAGTACTTGTACAAAAAAAAAATATTTCAATCAAATTTTGAAAGTTATTTTTTCACTTTATAAATTGCTGTTCAATAAATTGGATTGCATATGTATTAATCATCACAATTTTTTATTTTTATTTTATATATTATAATTTTTTTTTACAAATAAAATGATTTCTTTAATCCAATTTTTGAAAATTATTGTTGTTCGTTTCATTACTTCAGAAGTAGGGACCTTTCTCATTCTAGCAGCTTGCATTCCTGGCCTTGGATAAAATTGTGAAATGTGAACATGCAGAAACTTGTATTCTTTGATCAAATTAATAGTGGTCTCGAAATTATCTTCCTTTGTTTTGCCTGGAAATCCACATATCGCATTAGTCACTATTTGCATGTTTGACACAAGTCGTATTAATGTATCAACCACAAATCTGAATTCACTAATTGTGTATTCACGCTTCATAGCAATCAAAACATAATCACTCCCTGACTACACTGGCATATGATGAAACGAGTATACACATGGGTGCAGCATTAAGTTAGCAATTTCTTCCAAGTGTTCAAGGATGTAAGGAGGGTAAATCTGTTGAAATTTTACTGAGGAGCAAGAGTCATTGTTTGATTAGAAATCTTAGTGAATTAAATGTGTTATTGCCAGGAAAACCTCGTGCATAAAAAATGATCCGTTTTCCTTACGGAGTCACCAAATTGGGTCCTGAAGAAATGTGATTTTCTCCTGAACGGTTATGAATCCAAGGAAATGGTTTTTGATTTTTTAAATTAATCATGTTCCAGAAAAAACCCATGTCCCAGTCTTTTCAAATTCGCCCTGGTTTGGTCAAAAAAATCGTTTAGAATCAGGTGTCAAGATAATTACGCTTTCTAGCAATTACATTTTCTGCTAAAATCAATTTCGAATTTCTCCTAAACCGTTGCAAAATCCAGAAAATTGCTAACGAGTTACCTAATTTCCCTCGTTCCAGAGAAAACCCATGTCTCATTTTTGTCTAATTTACCTCGGTTTGCTCAGAATTTGCATTTTAAAATCGTGTGTTTATGTTGCTACGTTTTCTAGAATTGTTCCGGTGAGTTTTGATTTGCAGGGTTTGAAGGTTTGGCTTGTGGCCGCATGGATGTATTTAGCAAAGGAAAAGGGAAGATCTAGCTATATCAATCATCCTATAGACAATTCTAGGGGACTCGAAAACTGGAATGAGATAAAAGATGGGACAACACTTTGAAGAAATGTAACCGCATCCTTTTTGTAATCCCGCAAAAAACTCTTGCATTATAGAGGTAAGGATTTTTGCACATGGATTTGCAAGTCCTGTAGTAGCTAAATAATTCTTATGATATACTAACAAAACAATTTCTTTTTTTGATCTCCCAGGTCACACGAAGTGCAGAAGGAGAGCATACATAGAGATTTATTTTGTTAGCATAGTTAAGATTTTATCGATCGATTCCTTTGTAAATTTTGCAAAAAATAAAATGAAAATGATTAATCTCATACCTTAAATTATCGTTCGTGATCTTTACTTGCGCTCCTTGTTCTCAACCATTTGTTTTATTTCAAAATTTTCCTACCAAGGGTTAGTAGATGGGTGGTTCTTACTGCACCATAAAACATCAAATTTATCCTAAAAACTATAAAAAAAATATTTTTATTTTTCCTATCTATCTAAAAACTATTTTTTTTTTAAGTATACCCATGCTTCCAATGAAGCCATTTACGGATTAGAATTTTTCAAACGCTCATATCCAAACATGAAAAATATACCTGATTGTTTGTAAGGATATGCGAAATCGACTTGACCTTTTGATTTGCCGCAAGGATCTCTTGAAGAAATGATGAATATTGTGGCGTAACCGCTTTTTGATACCATTCCTCAATGTAGTCTTTGGGCTTCATTCTAGACCCTTTGTCCATAAATGACTAGTAAAAACAAAAACAAATAAAATACACTCTAAACTGAAAGCTAGTTCCTATGCATACTTCCCCAGCAACGGCGCCAAAATGTTGAGGCAAATTAATTACCTATCATTTAATTGCAACTCGGTGGTTTCATAAAACTTGTGAAGCATGCGTGCATTGTATGTGCTAGAAATTGTCTTTCAGTTTAGATCAATCTAACTTCAAAATAACGAAAACCAATTCATCTAATTTATAAATTCAAATAATGAAAATGAAATTCAACTAACCTCTGAAATAAAAAACAACTAATGTATACTTTGTTACTCCAGGATTCAATTATGAAGTGTTACCTTCTTGAGATGATGTGTAAGAAACTATTTATACTTTAACTTCTAATTTCCTAGAAAAGCAAGTAAAGTGTGCAGAAAATAACTCAGTAATTGCGTGTATTAAATATTCAACCATTCAATCTTGAAATATGATTAAATCAATTTCTTAGAATGATCTTTAGGAATATTAGTTAATGCAATTAAATGAGGATCTTAAAATCAAATATAAAAGCACGAAAAGGTAAAGTTCAATGATTGCATAGGTTGAACATTCAATCACCCAATTTGAAGTCACTTTCTTGGCCTGATCTTTTATTCAATTATACAATGAATTTATAGTTTGATCTAAGAAAATAAATAACATAACATGAAAGGAAACTAAATAACTATGAGCTCTTGCCTCAAACTTAATCCAATTGGAAAATACATAAATTTTTCCTATTGAGCTGTTTTAAAAAAAAAACAAAGATTACACAGTCATTCTAAAATTAATACTAAGAAAGCAAATGAACTTTAATCTATAAAAGCAATTAAATCTCACACATTTTAGGTAGTTAATCTAAAAAAGTGAGAGATGGTAAATCGAGATGCTCCATATGTACAAAACCAAGTCAAAATGAAGGAACATTCATGAATAAGGTGCCACAATCTAACTTTGTATTCAAAGCTTGAGCATAAATCCAATTTTACATGAAAATGATAGGAGAATATTTCCCCTATTTATAAAAAAAGATGAGAAGTTATCTCATTAATGAGAATCCATGAATCTCTCCCCATATCTCTAGAGTTACAATCAAAACAGGATATGATAAGACACATGTCTTCTTAGAGTTTCAATACAAATAGGAAATGAGACACATATCCTCATGATCCCATGATCTTCTCCACTCAAATTCGAATTGGGTTTTGGGAAGCCACATAAGGGCCTTTTAAAAGCTTCATTTTGACCTACATATGTCAACAATCTCATCCCACTTGTTAGGTATAAGCATATGCACATTATTTTCTAATTTTTAACCATAAATTCACTTAAAAATGCTAAGAATTAATAAAGTTTGGAAAAACATAAATGTGACCCAATAATGATGGTAAGGTAAATGTAATGAAATGGAGGTAAATGTAATGAAATAGAGGTGGATTGAAGATGATAATATGTAAATACAAGTGAAAATGTAATGGAAGTGAATGACAATTTCAAGGCCTAACACACATGCTAGTCTTCACATTTGCTAGTCAGAGATCTCACCTGGACCATTCTAAAAAATGAGAACCCACTGTAAATTAACTTATTAGTTTACAAAATTTTATATTCTAACTGTTTCCATATTATTATTTTCTATAAAATATATCAGAGTCTAGTTGTTATCTCAATATGTAAAATGTATAAAAACAAAATATTTTGATATTAATATGAAATATGTTTATCAAAATTTTTAAACAAATATATTTTGTTTTGATGTACTTCACCTGGCACAATAACACTATGAACAACGGATGGAAAAAAACACATGCAAGAATCAAATATAGCTTAAAATAACATCCCATATTCAAATTGGAAAAATAAAAAATTCTCCATCCCACAAGAAATCAAGTATAAATATATGATTTTCCAATTCAAGTATAAATATATGATTATGCTTTTTCAAGGTTGATTGCAAAGACATACTCGAATAGTCCTTTCTAATTGCAATACAATTGTAGTAGCCACAGTGACAATAATTTTCTTTTTGGCCTCTGCATTGTTAGGTTCTCGGCTTTCCATTGCCAACTGTTTTGTAGCTATATACTTGTAATAATGAGTTCATCTAGCCTAGAATTGGTGATTCCAACAACCAAAACAACCAGAATCCCTGGATGGTTCAATAAAATGTCCTCTAACTGGAACAATACAACGTTATTAGAGAAGGACTATAGATAATTTAAATAATCGATGTTATATCCTACAATTACCATAACCGAAATCCTCAAACACGGATGGTTGCTTCTCTCTTTAAATCAAACAATAAATTGGCTTCTTATGATGTGATATGAGTGGAGGTCACAAAATTTTGTAATATGGAATAACAAGAACAAATAGAACTCGTGTATAAAGATGTCATATGGAGTTGACAGACAAATCACAAATGGACAAGATACATGCCTTCACCTGGGTCGTGAGGCTTTTTAGGTGATGTTCCCAAGATCCTATGATTTTGCAATAGGTCTTAGATTAATGAATCGTCGACATTGGGCCTACTTGTTATACCTTTCAATTCTAATCTGATTTATTCGTTTCTTGAGAACATGATTGGTCAAGCTTTATTGGTGATTCATCTATGGTTGAAGGGATTAACAATTCATCACAAGACTATTGTAATGCTCATTATTTATGAAAGTCTAGCTAATTAGAGTTTGCTCTAGCCAATTTTTCTACCATTATTTATATGTAGTTGTTCGTTCGCTTGGCCTGGAAGTTCTTCTAAATTTTTCTTGGGTCTGGACCATAAGCCTACATTTGTCCTGGCCGTTCTGATGTACTGCATCAACACAATATCACTATGAACAATGGATGGTAGAAAGAAGATACAAGAATCAAAGTTGCCTTAAAAATATCACTGTGAACAATATATGGAAAAAATAGCCTACAAGAATCGAAGTTTCCTTTAAAAAACACCTAATATTCGAGCCAGGAAACTCAAACATTCTCTTCATCCTAGAGAAAATCCGGTATAAATATACACTTTTTCAAGGCTTATTGGAAAGCATACCCAAATAGTCCTTTCTATTTGCAATACAATTGTAGTAGCCTTGGTGACAATATGTTGTTTGCATAATTGTGCATCTCGTCTTTCCATTGCCAACTGTTGTGTAAATTTTCCTAGATACTATTAAAGTCCAATCCTATGATGTTTAGCTATAGAAAATGTGTTAGCTTGACAGGTTTTTAATGTCCTTGTGGAAATACGTTTAACAATGTGATGTGCAAATTGGGTAGTTTGGCTTCTAATCCTATCATAATTGCACATATCACTAGTAGAGATAGTGTTACAAATATGTCATCACTCGTTGGCATACATTCTTAGAAAGTCTTAAATACTAGAGAGGTAAGAAAGTGTCCCCCAAATTGAACCCTTTTTAGTGCAGTTGTGCAACAAAGGAGAATGGAGGAAAGAGAAGGGATAATGGAGGAAAGAGAAGTCTTGGATGAACATTGTCTATGAGAATGGAAAAACATGTCAACTTCATTGCAACGAGGCAAGATTCAGTCCAAATGGATTTTCTCTTCAATAGAGTTCGTGAGATAGACACCTTGGTTAGGTAGTTGGATGATTACAGTGATGAGTTCATTCAACCTAGAATCAAGGATTTCAACAACCACAACAACCATTATCCCTATATGGTTCAATAAAATCTCCTATACCTATAACAATAGCATTATTATTAGCTAAGGATTATACATACTTTAAATAATCGATGTTTTATTATGTAATTACCATAACTCAAAGCCTAAAACATGGATGGTTGATTCTCTCTTTAAATCAAAGAAGAACACTAGCTTCTTGTGATGTTATATGAGTTGAGGTCACATAACATTGTAATATGGAATAACAAGTACAAATGGAACTCATGCATAAATTTGTTAGATGGAGTTCACATATAACTCACAAATGGACAAGGTACCTTCCTTTGTCTAGATTGTCAGGTGATGTTCCCAATATTCTGTGATTTTGGAATCAATCCTAGATTAATGGGTCAATGGAAACCATTCAATTATTTTTTTAAGTATGATACAAATGTATAACTGCTATTGTATTTGGTGTATCTATCTCCTCCCCTCTCCTCAATTGTTCTTGAGTTTGGGGAATTTGTCATGAGTTTGGAGCCTAAGCCTACGTTTTTCATGGAAATTGTTGGTTGAAACCTCTCCTTTTCTATTAAATTTATGGCGGCATGATGAAAGATTTTATAATGGGCTTCTCCCATGCCATGGACGTTTCGGCCAACTTTTGATAATGACAGTAGTTATGAAAATTGTCAGCATCATATAAACAATCAATAGGTGTGACATCCATTATTAAGGGTGATGTGTGTCACTATGATTAGGGTGCTTGTCATCACTCATTACAATTAAAAATCAATTCGATACTTTTGAACATCATTTAATTCCACTAAGACTTTTAAACTATATTTCTGCCACATGTCTATCTTAGAAACTCAGTGTTTGTTTAAGGTGAATTTTACTAGGGTAATAAATCACAAAATATCCCAAGCAATGGAACAAATATGAAGTATACATAAGAGTGGTATTGTTAGGTCCCTCTAATACTAGTGATTCCCCCATTACTATTGTCGTTGTATCCATTATTGTTATTGTTGTGCCCCTATTGTCCTCATATTGTTATTATTGTGCCCCATAGAATCCCACTATTATTATTTTTGTGGCTTTATATTATTTTTGTTAGGTCGGCTTTGGTTATATTGTGACCCCTAGACTCCTATATAGAGAAAGGAGGTTTTTTCATTTGAATCATCTAATAATTGTTCATTTGTGTAATGTGAAATGTTCCCCCCCTCAAAGAGGCTTATTTCTAAGGTGTTGATCTATCTTTCTATCTTTTTTGTGAGCTGGTTTCATAACATTTGGTATCAGAGCTTTGGATTCTAGGGTTTCATTGCTCCAAACAGGTCATCGTGGAATTTTCACTATAAACTTTTTTTCTATGACGTTTCAGAAGCTAAAACAAAAACCCATTTGAGAGGAAATCGCGTGGAACCTCGAGCCCAAATGTCTGATCTTGTCTTGCTCTATTTTTAGAGATATAATCTGAGGAAGTTAGGGTTTTTGTAGACCCCTGAATTACATTCCAAACAGGTGACCTTGGGAAAATAGTCATAAATTTCGCTCTAAGCATCAAATTGAATTTTCTTAAGAATTTATAGAAAGAAGACAGAATATAGTTTTTTTGGGTATTATTTTCAGAACCTAAGGTTGAAACAATGACCCAAGGAAGGTAATACAAGTTCGATAAACGTAACCAATATATACTCAGGTCATCGTGGGAGATTTGGAATAACTCTTCATTGGAGAATTCAATCTTGATTAGACTTGCAGGGTTAGAAATACTACTCAGAGGGTTACTGCAGGAAGACATTTCAAACCTTGGGGATCCACCATTATAGAGATACATCAAATTCAATATCAAGCTACTACAAAGTGAAAAAAGGTGTGTATTTTTTTTAAATTTTTGCATATGCTTGGTTTGAAAAATTAGTTTGAAGGAATTCAAAGGGCATAGTGAAGCATTATTATTGGTAATTGATGCCCCGAAGAAAGAAAATGGAAACACCTAGTAAGTAACCTGAAAGATCTAGCATGGCTCATGAAGAAGAGGAAGAAATACAACATGATATATCAAAATTAGGAGACCAAGTGCAACAAATTTCAGTCACACAAAAAGTAATAGAAGCTAAGATGGATGGTTTAAAGAAAGACGTAGAAGCTAAGATGTATGGCATGGAAGCTAATATGGATGGTTTAAAGAAAGGTGTAGAAGCTAAGATGGACGACGTGGAAGCTAAGATGGATGGCGTGGAAGCTAAGGTGGATGATTAATTAAAGAAAGATATGGAAGATTTGAAGACAAATTTGACAAAATTTCTATGATAAATGCTTACTAATGGTGAAAGGGTAGTAAATGAAACTCATGATGAGAACAAAATAAATGTTAATCATGATTTCATAGAATCTAATGTTGGATCGAAGAACCACCATGTTCCAAAGATCGATATGAGGAAGTTTCATGGCAAGTATCCCGGAACATGGATACTACTAAGATGGAGCAATTTTTCAATCTCTATAATGTGAAAAACACACAAAGGTACGCATTAAAACTTTAGATTTGGAACCAAATCAGTTTGTATGGTATCGATGGCTTTTCTCTCGTAAACAAATTGTCACTTGGGCTATTTTTATGGATGAAATGATATCACATTATGAGGATACAAAAAGAAACACTTTTTTTATCCAATTTATAAATCTCAAACAAAAGGGTTCAATGATGGAACACATTGAGGACTTCCAAAAATTGAATATAGGGATAAAATATATTCCAGAGGAGCATAGGATTGATGTGTTCATAGGGACTTTAAAAGATAACATCCAACATGAGGTTCACCTTTGGGAACCAGATTCATTGGAGAAGGCATTCAGGTTGGCAAAGAAAAATGGAAAGAAAGATATGGCAAACAAGGAAGCCTAACCACTCACAATCATAAAGATGGAAGTGTTGTTGCCCCTATCCATCCACAACCTACAAGTTTG
>APFE030631755.1:0-10646 GCA_000404065.3 Pinus taeda | reverse complement strand
TGATGCTACCTTATACCGTCAACTTGTAGGAAAACTTTTGTATCTAACCCATACTCGTCCTGACCTTTCCTTTGCTGTTGGCCTTGTTGCTCGATTTATGCAAAACCCACGTGAAAGTCATTTGAAAGCAGCTAAAAGAATACTTCGTTATGTTTGAGGTACAGTTCAGTTTGGAATTCATTACAGTGCTGAAGCATCTCCTCTATTGGTTGGTTTCACTGATTCCGATTGGGCTGGTGACCTTGATGATTGGAGGTCTACTGCAGGTTATGTGTTCACTCTTGGTTCAGGACCTATTACATGGGCTTGCAAGAAGCAAGGTGCCATTTCTCTTTCTTCAGCAGAAGCAAAGTATCGTGGTGCCGTAGAAGCTAGTAAGGAAGCCTTGTGGCTTCGTCGGATCCTATCAGAGTTTGGCTTTCAGTAGCAGCATCCGACTACACTTTGGTGTGTTAATCAAAGTGCCATTCAACTATGCAAAGATCTAGTGCAACATCAGCGTAGCAAACACATTGAACTGCACATGCACTTCATCAGAAAGCTCATTCATGATCATGTTCTTGAAGTGAAATATTGTTCAACAGATGATCAAGTTGCATACATCTTTACAAAGGCTCTCACAGAGGCGAAGTTTACTAAACTTCGATTTATGGTTTGAGTTCAAGAAGTTGTCACTAAGGGGGGATAAGCTCTAGTGCCTCCTTCCTTCTCCTATTGTCTCATATTTGTAAATCATTCAATCCTATCCCAAGTTGTTCTTAAGGGGGGATGTTAGGATATTCCGACACATAGGAAATAGTTAAGTATAACTTGGTCTAGTGTAGAGTTAGGTAAAGTGTGTTTCTTTACCATGTACTTTTGTAACTTACAATCCGACGGTCACAATATGTAGTGATCCGACGGTTCATTCTCTCCTTGGTATTACCAACACTTGATCCATGGATTAACACCCAATTGGTCCATGATCTCTATTTAAAGAGCATGGAGGGTCATTTGTAGGTTAACTGTTCATGAGAGAAGCTTATGTAAAATTTCATTCTTTTATTAATAAATTGCTTAAAGTGGCCATGTTGGCTCAGGTCGTGGACTGTTTCCCTCTTTGAGGGTTTTAACCACGTCAAAAATACTGGTGTATTGATCTGTGATCTGTTTGTGAGCGGTGTCCTTTGGGGTTCTGTCTGAGGAACTTACCCTGTAAATTCCTACATTTTTCTTCCCCTTTTTTTCCCCGAGTTTCTTAGAGCTAATCCTGGAGTTGATTTAACTGCTTTCATTCCATGGTTGCCATTTCTTTCAATGTTGTTATCTTCTACCAAGCCCTTTGCCTGAGTTTTCCATAAGAATAACTACTTTATTCGATTGCATTCTTCTTGTGGTAGAGATTCTACCCCACCCGTTGTTCCCTTACTCAAGAACCCTTCTAGATCTAGGTTTTATCTATCAAGAATCTCTTGTAACTCATTGCCTTCCATTTCCATCTCGCTCTGGGTCATTTCCTGATCCATATCCATCTCTGATTCACTTATCATGATCCCTTTCTGTTTTTCCTTTACTTGTTCCTGATCCTGTTCTTCTTTCTTCTCCTGCTTATCATATTCATCCTTCATTACTTGATTTTCAACTGTTGTATCTTCCTCCTCTTCAAGAACATGGAACTAATTCAGCCTCACTTTTTGGTCTCCACTTTGGTATTGTTTTGGCCCTTTTTTGCCGTTTTTACCTTTGTGAGCTACTTTGTGGAAGCCATCTGTTTCTTTTAGTGTGTTACGTTTGCTTTTATTCTCTTCCTTACTGAGAGGGCAGTCTCTAAGAAGGTGCCCATGTTCATGACATTTTCGACATCTAAATGGAATATTCTCGTAGTCAACCGTCTGCACCCATTCCTCATCATAAAACTCCAATATGACCTCGTCCAGAAGTGCTCCAGATAGGTCCATCTCTACACAAATCCTAGCAAAGGAGGTATATTTTCCTCTTCTTGTGGCTTCAGAAGTTTTGACATACCTCCCTAATTTATTGCCTATGGTTGTTAGTGATTCTATTTGCCAATAATCCAGAGGTAGCGAATAGAGTCTTACCCAAACTGGGACTGAGGTAAAGGTTTCCCACTCCAACACGAAGTTCGTCATCCATAGCCGCATATAGAGCTCTGCTGCTGCATAGAAGTAGGGCCCACCTTCAAACACTCTATCTTTGTCCCCAATGTTTGCAAACACCACAGTGAAAAATCCCTTGGATCCTAGGTGAAGATCAATGCTTCCTTTAGGCTTCCAATGGTATCTGATCCATGCTTGTAAAACCTTTTCGGTGGGCCATAGTCCCATGAATTTGCATATGATTGCATAAGTCTACATGTGCTCCCTGTGGGCCTGCAGCTTTGGGTTATTTAAGATTACTCTGGGAGTGATATTAGCTTTGGGCTTACACGGTCCCTTTTGTTTCCTGTCTTTTGTTCCCTATTTTTTGTTGTTTTCCTCCTTGTCTTTTGTGCCATCATTCTCCTTCTCCTTGTTCCTTCTTGTTTCCTCTTCTCTATTTTTTCCTCCTTCCATCGTGTTACCTCTGCCTGATTCTGGAGGTGTCTTACCCTTGTTAACCACTACCTCTCTGTAGGAGGGAGTGGAGCTCCCTCCTCTACAACTGTCCATGGATAAAATCCCGCGCAGAAACCATCAACCCTGGCCTTCCGCTCTCGTTCAACTGACCACACAAAATATCAGAATTCAATAAATTGCAATTATACACTTACATTAAAGATTATTAAAAAAATTGTATTTAAAAGTAATAGTTAATTATTTATTAACTATTACCATCTATTGGAAATAGGTAACAATTTTATATTAGTGATCAATATGTTAAGGGATTTCTTTTAGGAAATGGATACATTTTTAGATGACCAAATTCCTCCAAAAAAATATACAGTAAAACTCCCTTGTCTTCTTTTTGCCTAGTGGTCTAGTGGACAAGGCAAGAATCACTAAATGAATGGTCCACCACAATTTCAATCTTAAAAAAATTTACAACCTTTACCCAAATAGATATCTTCGAGACGCACTATAAGAGTAGATGCTGAGAATCTTTGAGATACATCCTACACAAAGGGTACCTCTCCAGGCCCTTAAAACTACTCTTGATCAAATTTTCCCAAGTGAGTATTCTATTGAAAAGGACCAACCATGTGAAACATTTTAACTTTAATGGAACATCCCATTTCCACATGAGAACTAACCAATATGCATGGGGACATATTGATTGTTCATAGAAATGAATGAATAGTCCTCTTTGGCTACTATGTGTACTGCAAGGGCCTTACCTCTCCAAGCAGGCTTATCATCCTTTTGCCCAGAATTACACAAATGATATCTATATTGTTCCAATTCTATCTCATATTGTACTAGAAGATCAATCTACCAACTATGTGGCCATATCATAGGAGAAGATATTGTAAAGAATAAATTTAGTTTTACCTTCAACCCTCTACTTTTTTGATATGTCATTTTCTCTCCTATTGTTCTGACACCTTCTTTCTTCTGTGTCATGTTAGATGTTTAATGAATTTTATTTGTCCTCATGTCACCCATCCTATTTTCTTCTATGTCATGTTAGATGTTTATTAATTTTTAATTGTCCTCGTGGCACCCCATCCTATTTGTAGAGGACGTCCTCCTATCCAATGTACTCTAGTGGAGTTTGCAACTAGAGAAGTAGCACATGCTTTCCATTGTGGAGTTTGCAACTAGAGAAGCAACATGTGCTTTCCATTGTGTAGCCTCTTTTTTTTTGTGACTTCTGGAAGCAAAGGTTAACTATAAACATCTTCTAGTTAATGATAAGGAGAATTTGGCTAAAGCAATATACTTTATTCTTAACATGGGCTCTAGTAACATTTATTGGAAGTAATGCTTCCATGACTTCCAAGTTGTTGTGAGCGTGATTGTGTGAGTTCCTAGTTTATTAGTTGTATTAGTTATTTTTATTAATATGGATCCACTATTCTCAGATCTAGAACTATAATGTATTCCTATATAGGTAGTCTATGTGAGATCAATAAAATCAAGTGTGAGTTTTGTGTTGTGTACAATCGCTCTCTCCAATTTTTTAACATAGCATTAGAGTCTATTCTAGCTTGACTCCCTCAAGGCAGAGCTAAGAAGATGTAAGAGAACCTTGAGTGTTATTCTTTATGTGTATATATTAGTATAGATATGTATGTTGTGTGAGTTTGTTAGGATGGAGATTTGTGTGAGTTGTGTAAGTAGGAATTTGTGCACTCTATTTCAAAAAGAAGAGGGCCGCCACATTTTTGTTGTTGCATGAGAGATAGATCTATGAAGAGACAGTGTTTTTAAGGTGGATCATGGATCCGTGTGAGAGAGGCAGAGTCAGCTCAGGATTCACCCATTAACTAAGAACCAATTTGATTGCTTTGAAAAAATTTTAAATTCTGGGGCATCGTGCGTTAATGCAAAAATAAATTGTGGATCTAGATTTGAGTTCCAAGAGGATGTGAGAAACATCATCACCAAAGTTACTGTCTTCAAAAATTTGTTGTGCTCTGTGGCAAACATATTCTAACAGGGAGAGATATTCATAGTTATTTGTTGTTCCAAATTCGAGATTCTCTACCACTAGTTCTACCATTCCTCTCATTTCCACTATCGATCGATAACATCTAAGTAGTTGTCAGAGGCCGACAATTCAATAGCAAGAAACGGTGTTGAGGCCGAAGATTAAATAATCGAAACATAGGATTATGGTCAGGGATCTGCACAAACTTTAGTAAAATTGACTTTTGCTCTAGTTGTTTATCCATTATAGTGAACACCATCAGGGAAGAAAAGGCACCAAAAGCAAACATTGAATGAACTCCTTCAAGTGTAGGTGAAATGAAAATTCAACACTATTGCTTATGGATTTTCTTTTTATAGTTATGTTGTGTCAATGTTGGGGCCTTCAAAGATGAACGGAAAAATAATTTCTTGCAATGGTGTATCTATATACATGTGTGTGTTCTCAAATGTGGTTGGAGTGATCACATTTAAGGGAGAGTAGTAAAATGTGGTTGGATTGATTGCATTTAAGGCACAGTAGTTGTTGTCTCCACCAATTTTGGATGGTTTGTATTGTGTTAAAAATACATAAATAAAAGTTGTTGGTAGAATTTTTTTTATGGTGTAGTTTTATTAAAGTTATAGTATGTTATTATATTGTGAAAAAATCAAATGATACAGAACCACAAAGAATAGGCCAACAATTGAATAGACTAATGTGACCTGTTGTGCTTAGAGAGAATTAGTTACAGGCAGTTATTAATAAGGTTAAGCTGTTATGACCCGTCATGCTCCAAGAGCGTCAGTAAAGGTTATTTTATAAGGTCAAGTTGTAGAATTGTCTGTTGAAGACATTATGTATCCAAAATTCTATCCTAGATAACTGATGAAGGTTGCAGAGGGTCATGGATTCAACATATGGTGGAAATTCCATAGGGTGGCTCAGTATCGAGACTAACTCATTGCTCTCTCGGAGGTTGAGAAACGTCAATTCTGCAAAGTACATTAACGATGGTCTGAAGCAGTTAGGCCTTAAATGGATCAACTAGGAAGCTCAGAAGTGTGGTGATGAAAAGAGCAGAAACCGTGAGATTTCAGAGTGGATATGAGTGATAGTGATGAACATATCAGACAAATCTGATCAAGATTCATTCATTGTTGTAATGTCTATTTTTTGTATTTCTCATGTAAGCATTAAGGGAGGGTATTGGAAGTAATTCTTCCGTGACTTCTAAGTTGTCATGAGTTGTAATTGTGTGATTTCCTAGGTTACTAGTTATTAGCTATTTTTAGTAATCTTGATCGACTGTTATCGGATCTAGAAGTATCATATATTCCTATATATGTAGTCTTTATGAGATCAATAAAATCAAGTGTGGGTTTTGTGTTGTGTGTAATCGCTCTCTCCAATTTTCAACAACATTTGTGACACAATGGCCAACCAAATTTTTTATAGCGCATGCTTTCAGAGATCAGGAATCTGAGTGTTTGGAAATAAAAGCTTGCTTGGATAGAATGGATAAATTGGAATAACGTCAATTGATCCTTTGCAAATGGATAACAAAGAAACAATGTGGGTTTTGGTCTGAGAAACTGATGTAGACTTGAGAAATTTGGGCAAAATTGTGGACCTTCGCCATGGTGTTTGGCGAGTTCAGGGATCTCTAGCTATGTTTAGGTCCGTAGGTGATTCACACATAAAACAATGGATAACTACTGAACCAGAGACTAGAAAGATTGAAATAACATCTGATTGCAAGTTTTTAATTTTGACATCAGATGGGTTGTGGAATATGGTTAATAATATAGAAGCAGTGGATATTTCCAAACCTTTTTACATTTAGAAAAAACCTAATTTGACACCATTTGGAGTTGGCCCTATAGCTACTTGCAAAAAGCTTGTGGAAGTAGCGGTAATCATAAAATCACAAGATGATATTAGTGTGATGATAGTACAACTCAAACAATTTTTCAAGACAAAATTAGAGTGGATAATATGAGGTATGATTGCTATCAATAGAATCCGGGATAACAACCCAGAGTTGGATTTTAAAATGAGTCCACTCAATATTTTGATCACCAAGTAGTGAGAAGCATGAATTCTCCAAAAAAAAATTAATATTTAGTGTATAAACACTTTTGTTTTTGTACAACTTAACAGGTTGAGTGATTCTTTTTCACTATTGTTATTTAATTCAATTTCAATTATCACATTAGTTTTGTTGTTGCATTTGATATATATGTTTAACCTCATATTTACTTATATGACCAAACTATATGCCATCGGGCTTCACAAGATTATGAACTTTTCCGCAGATTATAGGCTTTGATGGGTTAAAGGAAGAAGCATTCGAACCTTTAGTTCATCCTTAGAATGGAGGAACATACAAGATTGTTATATATGTAGATCTGATACATAATTTAGCAAGGCTAATTGAACATATTTCGTATAAAGGAATGCCATGAAACAAACTTAATCAATCAATCAATGTTAGTAAACACACATGGAGGAGAAACAATGGTGTAGGGAAATAATAAATGGTAACTTGTATTGAAAAAATAGTCATGGAAGTCTAGGGAAAAGAGAGCTGCACAGATTTGAGCTTCTTTCTTCATTGTTATCATAGGTTTCACTAAAAGAGATTAAATAAAAAAAACAAAATTGAAATCAGTTTATATCTTTATTTTAAATACAAAGTACAAAATACAAAATTAGATGTGGAAATATGTAGCCAACTTAACATAAACTCTGGACAATTAGTTATGTTGATTGTAAATTTTGTACATCTAATAGAAAAACTTGGAATCAACATAAACTATCAGCTCATGAGAATCAGTTAAACGTGCAAAGTAACCCTGATCAATATTAGTGGAAGAGTTTAATCACTTGAATGAACGCCATACATAGATAAGTTTCATTTAAATATCTAATTTGATAAAAATAAAGAATGGAAGTGAATTGGCCAACGAGATGGCCCACTGCCTCTGATGTTATTCGTCGCATACACTACAAGCTGCAAATTTTAGCAAACTTTATTTGCCAGTAGGTAAAATGTTGGATAGAACTAATTTTTTATTTTGGGTCAAAACCGCTTTGGTCAATTATGGTCAACTATGGTCAACCATGGTCTAACATCATATTGTCACAAAGATTTCTCAATATGAAAATCAACCATGGTCAACCAATGTCCAAGGTCGCATTGTTCCAATGGTTGTCTCAATATGAAAATTAATCATGGTCAACCATCATTGAACGTCGCATTGTGACAAAGATTGTGTCAATATGAAAATCAATTGTGGTCAACCATATTTATTTTAGGGTTTATATAAATTTGGTTTATAATATTTATCCCTTAATATTGTTCCATTGGATTTATAATCCCTTTGGTTTTTAGTATTAATCCATTGGATTTATTATTCCCTTCGGTTTAATATTATTCCCTTGGGTTTATAATATCAATCCCTTGGGTTTATCAAACACGGTAAACCATGGTCCAACGTCACACTGTGAAAAATATTTTCACAATATGAAAAGCAACCAATGTCGCATTATGATAAGGATTCTCTCAATATGAAAAATAAACCATGGTCAACCATGTTCCAATGTCGCATTGTTCAAAGATTGTCTAAATATGAAAATAAACCATGGTCAACCATGGTGACATTGTGACAAAGATTGTCTCTTGGTCCAACGTCACATTATGACAACCATGGTCCAATGTCGCATTGTGACAAACATTATCTTAATATGAAAATCAACCATGGTCAACCACGACCAACCATTGTTCAACATCGCATTGTGCTAGAGGTTGTATCAATATGAAAATCAATAATGGTCAACCATAGTCCAATGTCGCATTGTGACAAAGCTTGTGTCAATATGAAAATCAGCCTTGTTCAACTATGTTTGTTTTATGGTTTATAATATTTATCTTAGGGTTTATATAGCTTGGGTTTACAATATTAATCCTTTGGGTTTATAATATCAATCCCTTGGGTTTATTAATCTAAGGTTTCATATTCCTAGGGTATAATAATATTATTAGGGTTTATAATATTATTCCTAGGGTTTAATATAAATCCCTTGGATCTATATTTAATTGGGTTTATAATATAAATTCATTTGGTTTATTAATCCCTTGGGTCTATTAATTCCCTAGGTTTACAAGAATGCCAATATGGGTTTGTGACAAAGATATTTCTAAACATGGAAAGAAATCATGGTCAACCATGGTCAACCAAGGTCAATCATGGTCAGCCATGGTCAATCATGGTCTACATTACTCAAGCATCGTCGACCATGGTCAATTATGGTCTACCATGGTCCTATGCCACATTGTGACAAAGATTGTCTGAATATGAATATCAAGCATGGTTAAACATGGTAAAACAAGGTCCAAATGATTGTATTATGGTCCGACATCACATTTCGATAACCATGGTCAATTATGGTCAACCATGGTCCAATGTCACATCATGACAAATATTGTCTCAATATGAAAATCAACCATGCTCAACCACGGTCAAATATTGCATTGTGACAAAGATCATTTCTATATGAAAATCAAACATGGTAAAACGTGGTCAAACATGTTTATGTTAGGGTTTATAATATTTATTTTAGGGTTTATATACCTTGGGTTTATAATATTTGTCATTTGGGTTTGATATTATTCCCTTGGGATTTTAGTATTAATCCCTTTGGTTTATTATTTCGCTGGGTTTATAATATAAATCTCTTTGGTTTATTAATCTAAGGGTTCATATTCTTAGGGTATAATATTACTCAAAGAGCTTATAATATTAATCTTTGAGTTTAATGTTAATATTTGGCTTTATAATCATGGTCAACCATGCTCCAATGTCATATTATTACAAAGATTTTCTCAATATGAAAATCAACCATGGTCCTACGTCGCATTGTTAGAAAGATTATCTCCATATGATAATGAATCATGGTTAACCATGGTCAACCATGGTCCAATGTCGCATAGTGACAAAGATTGTCTCAATATGAAAATTAACCATGATCAACAATGGTTGTTTTATGATTTATAATAATTATCTTAAAGTTTATATACCTTAAGTATATAATATTGATCCCTTGGGTTTAATATTATTTCCTTGGGTTTATAATCCCTTGGGTTTTTAGTATAAATCCCTTAGATTTATTATTTTCCTAAATTTATAATATCAATCCATATGTTAATAAATTACTTAAATAATTAACATATTATTTAATAAATAGTAATTAGAATATTAATAAACAACATATGAATATATTAATTTAACCTATTAGATTTATAACATAGCACATATTAAATTAGCTCATATTAAATTGACATCTACTCCGTATATGTCAACCGACTATGCTATTTTAATAAAAAACGCATAAAAACAAATTGACCCACAAAATAACTCATTGCATTGCATTAGATGTTATCCGTCACATACATTACAAGTTGCGGATTTTAGCGAACTTTATTTGGGACTAATCAATATATTTGACAGTTCTTTCTGTAACGAAGATGTATGCAAAGTATGATGAACGGGTCGACAACTCTGTGCATGAGTGAGGGGCCGGAAGATTGTACAGGTTGATCCCTACAAGCAACTCCTTGTCAAGCGGATATCCTCCGCCTACCCTTTAGGGAGCTCTTATCCCGAAGCAAACAATCTTTACAGTTCAGAGATTTAGGCACTCAACTAAATTTGAATTGTTTTATATTTTTTAATTTTATCAAATTTCAATTTCAATATGGGAGGTAAATCAGTATAGATCCATTTTCCATATAGATCTAGCAAGAGTTGAGAGATTTAATTTTTTGAGGTGAAAATTTCAAGTTAAACAAGTGTAAATCCATCTTTATAACTTATCTAGCAAGAGCTGAGAAAGATTAAATCTCTTATGTGAAAACTTTTTTTAGAATACAAAATTTTACACTTTGAGTGAAATTATTGTTGTTTTTATTTTACTTTTAATTAAACCAAATAGGTATATTCATTTTTGTTTTTTAATTATATCACACTTGAAATATTTTATTTATGGTTGAGATTGAGTGAAATATTTTAACCACTTCTCCTTAGTAAATAAAC
>APFE030631749.1:133640-171172 GCA_000404065.3 Pinus taeda | reverse complement strand
GTTAATAAGTAATGCAACTAAAAATAACTAACATGAATGACTAATTTAGTCTAGGAACAATAATACAACTACCTAACAAGTACTAAAATAATATGAATTCGTCATTTATCTTAGTCATATTAATTGTGCATGGAAACTTCATGATGATGAATGAAGATCTATGTCAACAGAACCTAGTCAATAACATTTGGCTAAAATAGAAAACTTGAGAGTGTGCTTAGGTTTGTAAAATAAACACATCAAAACTTTAAAAAACCATATAAGTGTGCCTAAATTTGTAACATAAGAACATATCAAAACCTTCGATGGCAATAAATTTAACCTCTATGTCTAAGGGCTCTTATGACCATCTCAACATACTATAGAAATCCAAATGTGATTGATAATTTATAATCTCTTGTCACTATATAAATTCAATCCTAATTCAAGAAACCCACATAACCATTAGAATATGATGGATAATGTTTTTAAGGAAAACACATAGATATATTTATGTTTATATAATGTGCACACATACCATAACCTCTTTGGTGCCATGAATAGGAATCTATGGTCATATCCTATTATGTGAACTCAAGTGTTGGGAAAAGATTCACATAAATAGAACCTCATCCACTCTCTCACAAAATTTGATATTGAACTTAGTAGGTGGATCTCAATGCAAAAAGTTCACCACCTAGTGGTAACCTTATTCTTTTGGTATTATCTAAATTGAAAGAAGACAAATGTTGGGTTATGTAAGTCAAACCCTTTCCACTCAGAAGAAAAAATCCAAATAAAAAGAGTTAGTGCATTGTAGGATTTTTAAGGTCCCAAATAAGATCTCTATTTATTTGACATTCAAATGAAAATGGAGTAAAGAACATGAGCAAGGGAAGGATTTTCTAATGTCACTGGTCTCTATTTGCTTTGATTTTAAATGAAAATTAGGGGAAGGCTTCTCTAATATACCTGGTTTCTATTCAGTGGATTTCATATCAAAATAAAGTAAAAAATGAGGCAAGGGAGGGCTTTTCTGATGGCTTTCAAATGGAAATAAAGTAAAAAATGTGAGCAAGGGAGGGTTTTTATGATGTCCCTAGTCCGCACTACTGCTACTGATATCTAACTTTATTTGGAGAAGTCCCTTGCAACACAAGAAGTCATGAGTTAAGAGATGGGGTGGTCCCTAGAAATACAATAAGTCGTGAGTAAAGAGATAGAAAAGAAGGTCCAGTTAAAAGTATTGGTAGGAAGTTATCAATGGATTCTTGTAAGTAGCCCCAAACTCAATTCCATCCCAATGAAAATGGAGATGCGAACCCAACTCCATAGGTATACTCATTCTCATTCTTCAGGTTACGAATGTATATTTTATTTATTTCTACGTATGTTTTATTCTATTGGTAAATCCTCCTAGCTTGGCATTTGATTGAGTAGAGTTGTGCACCAAAGAGGGATAAATTAGTTACACCTATTTTCATTCCCTTCATGTTGCTTTTAGGTAAATGACAAGTGAATGTTGCAGTAACTACCATGTTCTTTCTTTTGTGGGTGTGTATCAATAGTTTCTTTTAAGCATGAAATAACTAAAACAAATAAATTCGTGCAAATGATAGACTAGATCACATCATGATCCACACCTATAATGAATCTCTTCGAAACACCAATATCATTGGTTTCCTAGATAGCACATCCAAATAATGTAAAAATAATCATAAAAATAAGTAACAATTAAGTCGGTCTTATTGGATAAGATACTATGATGTTTTGGAGTCACAAGAGCTCATTCAAACCTAAGGTATTTTTGTCTTCCCATTTTCCTCTCCCCTCCCCTCACGGGCCTTGTGTCTCTTGCAACACTTGTGAGAAAACACATAGGAAACATCTCTACAGTAACTAACAAGAAAGGGGGAAAACCCACAATAGATAAGATGGGTTCCCTCTGTTGTGTGCCCACAGGGTCGCATGAATCATCCAATAGGAGACTAGGCGGGAGTGGGTGTTGGAAAATTGATTAAGGAAAAATATTGACTTATCATCTTCTATATTTAACATTTATTTGTGATTCAAATACTTCTTAACTTGATTATTTTTATGTTCTTCATCATCAAATAAATGTCAAAACAATATAGATCACATGGACATAAGGTATAGGCTCCATGCTAGCGCAAAACCCTTCCAACAGGGGAAAATCCACAAGAACTTCTCTTCTTACTAACTTCAAAGGAGACTTCCAAGACCCAACAAGGCCTCTAGCTTTCACCAAGACACAACTTAGCCAACCAGTGATACATGTCTTCTTCACTTCTACAACTTCAAATCCATGTTAGCAATTATGTAACTTTGGACTTGTGCATTTTCAGACTTTTGCAACTTCATAACTCTAAAGACTTCAAAAACATCTATTTTGCAAGGTTCTTCTAGCCTCTTCATGGTCTTCACATTCCTTTTCAAGCCACAAACATATATTTTGTGAAGCATACCAATGTATATCCAAAATGGAGGTTGAAGTCTCTCTATAAATACCTTCCAAAGAGCTCTTCAAGCCCACTCTAGGCCAACTTCCACTAGCGAGCTGTCTTTTCCTTGGGATCTTACCTACACACACACACATATATATAATTCTTTGTTTATATAAGTTCCCAAAAATGGTTGTTTACATAAATACAATGACGATGATTCGAGACAAATTACCTAGAAGCATACAATGGATGCTTGACCTATTCACCAAATGAAATAAGCATGGAAACCATGCTTTATTGACAATTATTATTTTATATTTTTTTTCTTTTGACCAATACATAAGAATTACATCATGACAAATACAATTATGAAGCCTAATACTAGTTACACTTTTCAACACTCCCTCTTAACTAGGGAGGTATTCATAATTGACCAACTGGTACAAGGACAATACTCACTTTTAAAAGTAACCATAAGAAGAGTATCAACATACACAATGTTAGAGATGTGAAAATTGCCAAGGTATCCTTCCAATAGGGACTAACGTATCATCAAGGTAACTTTGCACTATAGGTACAATGAGTCTACAACCCTATTATTAATACAACTTGATATAGATACCATCTAGGCCTCCATGACAAGGCATCAACCCTCATAGGGATCTAGATATCATCAAGTTTGAACACAAAAACAGAGCCCCATAAGGCCAAGATACCCTCCCACACCGAGCTCTAGACATTATCAAGGTCAAACTCTAACTAAGATCTCAACTCCAATTAGGTCAAGATGTCATCCCAAGTACCATCATACGAGAAACTTATGGTACTCATATCTCCATCTTAGACAAATAAAATATATTCACCAATCCAAGCATTCTTCTAAAATATAAAAACTTCTTAGGGAGAGATTAACACATCATCTACTTCTTCATCCATCTGAACATATTGTAGCCTCACGACCCCAATCACCTCCAATATATTGGTTCTTATTATTGATATGCTAGCACAATCTCCAAGTTCCTATAACATTATGATGTTTCTTAGTTCATCAAAATATCCAAACAAAACTTGAAAAAATCTTCCTTCTTCAAATTTTCCAACAACACTAAATTCAACTTCAACACTTTTCAAAACAGCCAAATCTTATTCATGACACATCAATACCAACCACCAGTAGTGCTTGAGCTATTCTCCAATCTCATTATTTCATTACTATGAATATGGCTAACACATAATGTCCTCCCTCTCAACTATGGAGGATATACACTCTCCTTAACCTTTCTTAACTAGGGGGGTAATTTCATCATCAACAACTTTATTCTTCAAGCTACAGCTCTTTCTTTTACATCATCATTTCATTGAAAAACATTCGACCTTCAAAAACATCATTATTTCTCTTCTCATGGAAACAAGGTCAACTATCAAACACCAATGTAAAATTTAATGTCATCAGGGTTCCCTCAACTCCCTCTTTCTATCATTCTCATCATAGTCATCATCAAGTAGTCTTACATATTTACAACCTCTTGAAAAGTGTGTACCTACAAATATTTTCAACAAGTAAAACCAAGAAAAAATATATATTAACATTAACTTTACCACAAGGAGAGCATCTAGGATTATCAAAACTTTGGATAAGAAATTAAACTTTAGATATTCAAAACCTAAATCTAGTTAGCAATCAACTAGGGTTAAACTTATGCCCTAGACTGTTATAATAACGTTTGCAATGGTTTTATCACAAACCTTAGATATCATCATCAAAACTTTATTATCATACCTTATATATTTAATAACTAAACAATTTTAGGGTTTGAACCATAGTCGAAGCATTTACACCTAGGGTTTCATTTTCATGCCCTAGGATATTTATATCAAATCTCTTCAGCAACCAACCAAAAATATATATTAAGATTAACTTTACCACAAGGAGAGAATCTAGGGTTAGCAAAACTTTGAATAAGAAAATAAGCTTTAGATATTCAAAACCTAAATCTAGTTACAGATCAACTAGGGTTACAATTTTATGCCCTAGACTCTTATAACAACCTTTGTTAGAATGTTATTGCAAACCTTAGATATCATAATAAAAACTTTATTATTAGACCTTAGATATTTAATAATTAAACAATGTTAGGGTTTCAACCATAGTCGAAGCATTTACACCTAGGGTCTAATTTTCATTCACTAGAATCTTTATATAAACTTCTGAAAGGGTTTTGTCATAAACCCTAGTCATCATCACCAAACCCCAAAAATCTATGGTTTCATGAAAGATAAGGGTTGATCTAACCTATAAGTCAAACACCTGAACAACATATTAATTTTCATGTTTCTCTAGAAAAACCTTGGAGATGAGAGAGATGTTACCATTAATAGATTTTAAAGACAAACTAATCATACCTACTCATATGATGGGAACCTGCTACAAATCTTAGATTTTTTTATTTTTTTAATGAAATGGGCATTTTCTATTAAATAACCTAGAATCTGGAGAGAACCAATACATTCATCTATAGTTTCAAGAGATTTCAGAGATATTTGTCTCATATTTCTTACAACATTTGGCTCATATGCTCGCCAAAAGATGCCATTAAATAATACATATTTGCAAACCATAAAAGAAAAATTACATATATAAACTAACTACTACATATAAGAACTAACTGGCATATTCATTTGGAGCTTGTTGTTCCATTTCCTCCATCTCTACCACTACAACCTCCTTTGGCTAAATTGCATCATCAGTATTTCTCTAAAATGTCACAAGATGAATTTCTAGGAAGGGAGCTCCTGGGTCACTTCCAACTTACTCATTATGTCCACCTTCCCTGACACCAAACACGTGTTTCAAAATAAACACTACCATACTTTCAACATTCTCCTCAACTTTCTCTACCTTCTAGTCTAAGTTCTCAATCTTCATCATTATTACCTATGAGGCTACCTAGACATGCTCCATGTCCTTCTGCAGGCCCTCCAATTGGCCCATCATTAGGGAGAAATGAGACATGGCTTCATTCAATATTTGTCCTCCAATATGATAGATCATCGCTTCAACTTCATTGCTGAAGTCACCAAAAATATCTAAGGTCTCATCCACTCTATTCCTAGAAGGAATAGCCATTTCCTTGTCTCGGAGATGGTGAGCATCTAACCACAATTTGTAGGCTCTCCCTAACCACCGCCTTATAGCCAATATTAATTCCAAATTGACGACGTTGGAGGCCGCATCTAAATTGATTTTCTGCATCACTTCTCTTCCAGTGGAAAAATTTAATTCCATTGCTTCTCACTTCAATAAAATTTTCAACATGAACATACTGTTACGATCCTCCTCAATCTCATAAGGTTCCCTTCCTTTTGGCCCTCTCTGCATTAAAACTCTACTGGCAAACTTCCAGTTGTCCTTGATCCTGTCATACTTGTTCATTAATATCCATCTAGAGGATGATGGATCCATATTATCGCCAACCATTCCTCCACAAAACATATGTACATATATTTTCATTATGCATTTAATCATACTGTGAGTTATTTCACTCTTCTCTATGTTCATCTTGTCGATCAAGGATCTCCAAATAAATAATTTCAAGGGATGTGAAATTTAGATAGTGCGTTATCATCCACCCTAAGATCGCCTTGTTCTAAGGTGACAACGAGATTATCTTGATCATGTAGGGGCCTATTTTTTTCCCTTATTATGTGGTAAGATTATACAAGTTTGAACTTGTCCAAAAAAAGAAAATTTCTTTGTAAAATTTGGTTTTGATCTTGATCATTGTCTTTTACCTAGTTCATACATTTCTTAATTGTGATGAGGGAGTCCCAAAAGGTATTTGTGTTATTCCAACGATTGTTGCCAATATCAACACTTGACATAATTTGTAAGCTTCCACCTAGTTGTTTGTTTCTATTCCCAATCCCTATGCAAATGTTTTCTAAACTTTTCCATTAGGGAAAAAGAGCACCCCTCCCTCCCCAGCCTCCCCCACAAATCTTAGAATTTTACACATACCTTGAGTTGCTTCTTCTACAAGCTTTGAAAGAGGTCCTTCTTAAAGAGCTCTCTCTTACCATGATAGAATCAACATATTTGAGGTCTATCACCATATGAGTATACTTTTATGAGAGTGACCAATGATCCAATGTGATTACCAAGTTACCATTTCCTCTATTCATAATATCGACATATCTTTTTGTTTCCTTCAATAAGCACCTGCAACATTCATTGAAAAATAATACCAAACAAAATATACAAAGACAAGAATATAATTTCAAATCTGTCAATCTAGGGTTTCCATGGTTTCTCAAAGAGTGTACTTCTAGGGTTCTTAGATGCAAACCCTAAAAACTTATTGATCTAACCCTTGATAGGGTTTTTAATTTCAACGAAAACATTAACCTTAGGGTTTCAAATATTAGGTTTTACCTAATTTAACCCTTCCTAGGGTTTTCCATATACCATAGATTCTCCTTATAAACCCTAGATGTTATTTTCAAAGTGCTAGGGATTCCTTGAACGAATGTCAAATTAGGGTTAGGGATATTGTTCCTAGGTTTTTCAAGTTCCACCTAGGGTTTACGAACCCTAAATACTAACAACCTTAAAAATATAAGCCCTAGATTCCTACTATTCAGAATTTCTTGCAAAACCCTAATTTATTTCTTGCAAAACTCTTATTTATTTTTGGACCCTTTGTCATAATTTAAACATATGAAATGCATATGACAATTATACATACCTCATAGGAAAATCCCACATACTTTTGTCTTTTATTTATTTGCAAGGATTTAGTATTTCTTCATGTGTCACCATTTTTTCACCAAGTGATTGTGAGAGGCCTCAACTATTGAGCTAATATCCAATCCACTCAGCCCTTTGTCATTGATACCATTTGTTATTTTTTTATAACAAACTCAAGCCATGCCATAAGTGCCAATCATCATATTATCACATCAAATTTTTTTATCTGATTCATCTTTATGCTGTGAACACATTGTCAACAATGTCTTATCGTCAAACCATGTCATGTAACTTTGGGCCATGTATATACAATTTATGAGTCATAGAGTCTTGTCATCCCCGTAAATGTGATAGTCGTGACACAAAAACCTCGAGTTTGGAGCAATTGTACATAATCTGAGCCTTTGAAATCATGAACGAGTCATTAATTTATATCTTTACTGAGATTAGGAATTACAAAATCCTATCGAGCCAAGAATGTTGCTAGACTATAAGCCATTGTGAGATCACGCATTATTAGAGTCATAATATCCTCATTGTGCTAACAAGGAATCAATATAGTCTCACAATTTTTTTTTTGAGCTTCATAACTGCATACAAATCATAATTACATGACCATGAATCATAGCGATGAGATATTGTTAGTGATCCATTGTTGGCATTATAAATCCACCATAAATGTATGCTACCGAGGATACGAGCTCAGAGATTTTGAATCCTAAAAGGGCCAGCCCATTTCAATTCATTTTCAAAGAATGTGATTTTCACAAATTCATGCTTAAAATATTGTGGGTTAAACAGGTGTGTGATCTGAGACATGCCACATAATCACAATCGATTATCAATGAAGTGAATATTTTAAGTAAATAATCAAATCCTTATTGTGAATCAGTACTAATAGATTTTAGAGTGAAACCCATGTTGAGATTTTCTGTTCATTAAATTTGGCAAAAAATATCATGTATGTGACAACAATAGGATTTATTGCTAAATTAGCTCCATTTATTCTTGAGGAGGAGATATTGCATCCTATATTTGTTGTGACAGAATTTATTATTCAGTTTTCTACTCCTAGCTATAAAAATGTAAGCCTGTAGAGGATATTTGTGTAGAGAAGAGCGGAGAGTGTGTGAGGAATTAAATTTTTGTAATCTCCTGTTGAATAATAAGATTGTTGGTGCCTTTGTTTGGTGGATGTAGCCCAGATTGGTTGGCTGAACCACGTTAAAATATTTGTGTTAATTTTTTTTTATGATTTTGTGTGTGCTGTGTATGTTATTTCATTTCCACTGTGTGTTGTTTGCTCCAACAATTGGTATCATAGCAATGTTGTGGAGCTCGTATGTGTGACGGAGACGAAAGATAGGGTTGACGCGGTTTCGTCGCGAAGAGTCATGCAAGTTTTGAACCAAAAGAAGGGTTGGCGCAGTTCATTAAGGAACAATCACGCCAATTGCCACGGTTTTGGGCATTATAATCATGCCAGCGTGCCAGAAATCGCTATTGGTGTGGAAACGCAAGGATTAATCATGTCAATTTCATGACTCACGTTGATTTTGTTTGTGGCACGGATCTTCCGCTGTCGAGGAGCGCCAAGCCTCTTTCTCTTTGGAAAAACAACAATTTTTTTTTTGAAATTGTAATATGCCATGACATGGTACGGCAAAGGCATTGCTTTATAAGGTGAAGGCATTATAGTATAAGGAAAAGGCATTTTGAATAAAAACTTCATTAACTAAAAAGTTGGAATTGGAGATTTTGTGTGTTACAACATGGCAAAAGCTCAAAGTGCTCGTTTTGAGATCGAGAAGTTCAATGGAAAAAACAACTTCGAGATCTAGAAAGTGAAGATGTATGATCTACTCGTGCAACAAGGCATGTCAAAGGCTTTGTTGGGAAAAGCCAAACAGCCTTACACCATGACAGATGATGAATGGAATGACTTGGATGAAAGAGCACTGAGCGGTATTCGACTGTGTTTGGCAGATGATGTTTTGTTTAACATCGTGTCAGAGAAAATTGCTGTTGGTTTGTGGACAAAGCTTGAGAAGTTGTACATGACAAAATCCTTAACCAATAGGATTCTTTTGAAGCGACAGTTGTACAATTTGCGCATGAAGGAAGGTACATCTATTATTACTGATCATTTGAATACCTTTAATACCGTTCTAGTGTAGTTAGAAAGTATAGAAGTAAAATTTGAATCAGAAGATAAAGCTATAACTTTATTATGCTCGTTGCCCGAGTCATGGGATCATTTTGTTACTTCTATAAGTCTTAGTTCATCAGAAACCCTTGAATTTGATGATGTTGTTGTAGCATTGTTGACCGGAGAGACAAGGAAGAGGTCAAATTCAGAAACCTCTACATCAGAAGCAATGATGGTCAGAGGTCGTTCTAAAGAAAGACACTTTAGTAAACACAACAACTCGCGTTAAAAATCGAAAGGGAAGAAGAGTAAGGTAAAGTGTTGGTTTTGTGGCAAATCGAGACATTTGAACAAGGACTATTGGAAGAGACAACAAACATCCAAAGAAGACTCTTCGACAGAGAAGAAAGAAGCAAACACAATAGATACAGGTTCGGCATCCATTTCAGGTATGAGTGATGAAGTGTTATCAGTTAATTTGTCTAATCATGATCAACATTGGCTGTTAGATTCTAGTGCATCAAATCACATGTGCATTCATAGAGAATGGTTTAAAACCTATAAATCAATCAATGATGGAGTAGTTTACATGGGAAATGATGTCACATGTGACATTGTGGGAATTGGAAGCATCCAACTTAAAATGTTTGATGGGACAAATAAAATTCTAACTTATTTAAGACATGTACCTGAACTAAGAAACAACCTCATTTCACTAGGAGTACTAGACACTAATGGATATAAAAATTTTATTCAAGGTGGAGTAATGAAAGTTTATAAAGGAATTTTACTAGTAATGAAAGCAAAGAAGGTTGGAAATCTTTTTCAGATAGAAGGAAGAAGAGAGTCAGATCATGTTTCTACAGTATCTGAAAACGACAGTAATTCTATTTGTTTATGGCATCAAAGGTTGGGCCATATGAGCGAAAGAGGTTTAAATATTTTATCTGATCATCGGTTACTTCCTAATTTAAAGTCTGTTAAGTTAGATTTCTACAAACATTGTCTATTTGGGAAACAAAGCAAGCAGAAGTTTAAAACTGGAAAACATACTAGTAAGGGAATCCTTGATTATATCCATTTTGATGTTTGGAGTCCATATCCTACAACCTCATATGGAGGATCATCATATTTTGTATCTTTTATTGATGATTTCTCTAGAAAAGTGTGGGTCTACATGTTAAAGAATAAGTCTGATGTATTTACAATTTTCAAAGAGTTTAGAGCATTAGTTGAAAACATCACTGGAAGAACCATTAAATGTTTAAGAACTAACAATGGTGGTGAGTTTACTTCAAAGGAATTTGATAATTATTGCAAGGATGCTGGGATCGAAAGACATAAAACCACTGTATATACTCCTCAACAAAATGGAGTTGTTGAACGCATGAACATGACTCTTTTAGAGAGAGAAAAAAGTATGCTTAGTAACGCCAATTTGCAGAAGGAATTGTGGACAGAAGCGATTTCTACAGCTTGCTATTTGATAAATCGATCACCATCAACTGCAATAGGATGCAAAATTCCTCAAGAGGTATGGAAAGGTCATCCTTGTGATTATTCTAAACTAAAAGTTTTTGGTTGTGATGCATATGCTCTAGTTTCAAAACATCAGCGTTCTAAATTAGATCCTAAAACAAAAAGATATTTCTTTGTTGGATATGGTGGTAGGACTCAGGGATACAGATTGTGGGATCCTACTACTCATGATATTATCATTAATAGAGATGTTAAATTTAATGAATCTTCACTTGAAAATCGAGATGTAGATGATAAATTGAAACAGGATAATGTATCTAAGCTTCAACACATTCAGTTTGAAACCAGTTCAAATACTAATGATAGTCAAGATGAACAAGTTTTAGATGCAAGTCATGAACAAGTTTCAGATGCAGATCATGAACATGTTTCAGATGTAGATCATGAACATGTTTTAGATGCAGATCATGAAGAAGTTCCTACAGATAATAATCAACAAATTTTGGAAGTACCAGAAACATCTTTAAGGAGGTCCACAAGAATCAAACGTCCTCCTAAAAAGTATGATGATTAGGTTACTTCAATTGCTTTAACCGCTAATGATGATGAACCTTTATGTTATCAGGAAGATGTAGAAGGTTCTAAAAGTGAAAAGTGGAAAGAAGCTATGAAGGACGAGATGATGGCATTATCAAGAATGGCACATGGGATCTGGTAGAACTTCCTAAAGAAAGAAAAACTGTGGGATGTAAATGGGTTTACAAATTGAAAAGGGGTGTTGATGATACAGAGGACAGGTACAAAGCAAGGCTGGTCACAAAAGGTTTTTCTCAGAAAGAAGGCATTGATTTTCATGAGATATTTTTACTAGTTGTAAAAATTGTTTCAATTCGAATTGTATTAGCATTAGTTGCTTTACTTGATTTAGAATTACAACAACTAGATGTTAAAACTACATTTTTACATGGAGATTTAGATGAGGAGATTTACATGGAACAACCAGAAGGGTTTGCTGAAAATCGCAACAAGAAATTTGTCTACAGGCTCAAGAAATCATTGTATGGTTTGAAGCAGTCGCCTCAACAATGGTACAAGAAATTTGATTCTTTCATGATGAGTCAAAATTATATAAGAAGTGAATATGATCATTGTTTTTACTTTAAGAAATTAAGTAATGGCATGTTCATTATCTTAGTGTTGTATGTTGACGATATGCTTTTAGCAAGCAAAAGCATAATAGAGATCAACAGGTTAAAGGCTCAGATGGCTAGGACATTTGATATGAAAGATCCAGGAGCAGCAAGATAGATTTTGGGCATGGAGATTTTCAGAGACAGGAGCAATGGTAAGCTATGGCTATCACAATAGAAGTATATTGAGAAAGTACTCTTGAGGATTGGTATGAACAATGTGAAGCCTGTTTCAGTCCCTTTAGCTTCCCATTTTAAGCTTTCTTCTAGTTTATGTCCCAATGCAAATGAAGAAAAAGAATATATGTCTCAAATTCCATATGCAAATATAGTAGGTTGTTTAATGTATGTCATGGTTTGTACTCGACTAGATATTTCACATGCAGTTGGGGTTGTCAGTAGGTATATGGCAAATCCAGGAAAAGAACACTGGTCAACAGTGAAATGGGTGCTTCGGTATTTGAGAGGCACAAGTGATTATTGTATCACTTATAACAGGAGTAGTGAATTTGTTTGCGGATATGTTGATTCCAATTTTGCAGGTGATTTGGATAAGAGAAGGTCAACATCAGGGTATGTCTTTACTCTTGCAGGTGGAGCTATTAGCTAGATGTCAAAGCTATAGAACATTGTTTCTTTATCCACTATTGAAGAAGAATATATAGTTGCTTCACATGCTTGCAAAGAAGGGTTTGGTTGAAAGGTTTGTTTGGTGAGTTTGGTAGATTACAGGACAACATCAAGTTATTTTGTGATAGTCAAAGTGCAATTCATTTGGCTAAGAATCCGGCCTATCATAGTAAATCAAAGCATATACCTATCAAGTACCATTTTGTAAGATAGGTTATCACTGAAAGAGGTGTCTCTCTTGAAAAGGTGCATACAAAGGAGAAATATGCAGACATGTTCACGAAACCAGTTTTGTTAGAGAAGCTACATTGGTGTTTGACTTCTCTTGGCTTGCAGAAAAGATAAAATAATAAAGAAATAGGGTATCAAGCTAATTGTTGTCAAGGTGGAGATTGTTGAGATTTTATGTTCATTAAATTTGGCAAAAAATCTCATGTATGTGACAACAATAGGATTTGTTGCTAAATTAGCTGCATTTATTCTTGAGGAGGAGTTATTGCATCCTATATTTGTTGTGAGAGAATTTATGATTCAGTTTGCTACTCCCAGCTATAAAAATGTAAGCCCATAGAGGATATTTGTGTAGAGAAGAGCTGAGAGTGTGTGAGGAATTAAATTGTTGTAATCTCCTATTGAATAATAAGATTGCCGATGCCTCTGTTTGGTGGACGTAGCCTAGATTGGTTAGGTGAACCACGTTAAAATCTTTGTGTTATTTTTTTTAGGATTTTGTGTGTGCTGTGTATTCTATTTAATTTATGTTGTGCGTTGTTTGCTCCAACAACCCATAAAGAAGGATGGAAAGACAACAACAATTACGTGAATGCAATCTGTGACTTCTAGATTATATGAGTTATAAAATATTATTGAGCTTTGAGCTGAGTCATGTTTTAGAGATGTTGTCACTCCTTTTAAATAGATTTCTATGGTTTCCACAAAACTCATGTAACCGTGCTATTTTTCTTTAACAAAAGGTGATCTATATTCTTCTTTCTTCAAGCCTTAGATCTGATTCCAGGTTGGAAAATTGATTAGGGAAACATTATTAACTTATCATTTTCCTCCTCTAACATTTATTTGTGATTTAGACACTCCTTAAATTGATTATGTTTATGTTGTTCATCATCAAATAAATCTCAAAACGATGAATATCACATGAACACAAGATATAGGCTCCATGTCACTGCAAAAACCCTCCAACAGGGTAAAACCCACAAGGACTTATCTTCTTATTAACTTAAAAGGAGACTTACAAGACTTAACAAGACCTATAGCTTTCACCAAGATACAAGTTAGCCAACCAAATATACATGTCTTCTTCACTTCTGCAACTTCAGATAATTTTGACCCTTCTACAACTCCGGACTTGTGCATCTTCAAACTCCTACAACTTCGTATCTCTAAAGACTTCAAAAACATCTCTTTTGTAAGGTTCTTATGCCCTCTTCATGGTCTTCGTATTCCTCTTCAAAACACATACATATCTTATGTGAAGTGTACCAATCTGTATCATGGAGGTCAAAGTATCTCGATAAATACCCTTCCACGAGCTCTTCGAACCCACTCTAGGTCAACTTCCACTTGCTCGCCAACTTTTCCTTGGGAGATAAGCTAAACAACTATATATCTATATATAATATATATATTATATATAATATATAATATATAATATATATAATATATATAATATATATATATATATATATTATATAAATATATATATATATAAATAATAAATATAATTATATATATATATATAATATATATATTCTTATAAGTGCCCAAAAATGGTCTTTTACATAAATACAATGATCACTATTCAAGACAAAACCCTAGAAGCATACAATGGATAAATGACCTACTAACCAAATGAGATAAGCATGAAAACCATGCTTTATAAACAATTTTCTTCTTTTTATAAATACATCATGACATTAGAAAAATACAATTATGAACACTGATACTAGATACACCTTTCACTAGTGGGGAATGGTCACTGGATCTGACTGACTCCCATTGGTGAACCAACTTCTCACCACCCCCTCTCTAGGAGGTGAGATTTTAGTTTCCATGCAGCTGGAGGAGGGATCCCATGTGGGCATCAATCCTCATATTCTTCATCTTCCAATAGCAACAACAACAACGAAGGAAGTAGAGGAAGTATAATCAGGATGACCAATGCATTCCACTAATATTCAGTCTTTGATGGAATTATTTCATATTTTAGCAACCCATCTCACAGTTTCCATGCACAATATTGGAGCCCCATGTCCCATGGAGACTCTATTTCTATTGCTACAAAGCCAGGTAATACTGGGTTTGAGGTTATCTGCTTGTATTTCATTGGGTTTCAATATTATTTTTGTATACTATGTGTGGTTGTTTAGGGAAGTCCTACATGATGACATTGCAAGTCGCTTTGGATTAAATACACACATTAAATAATTGAGTTCCTAATGATCTTAAAAACCGAATAACTTTGATCAAAATTCCCTAATATAAGACAACGGGTCCCATGTATCAGGCATGGTTCATAGGATGTTACACACACATGTATTATTGCATCTCATATTTTTATGATCTTTGGGTGTGGGGGAAAACCTAATTTTTGTTTCGCTTTAACTAAATTGGACACCAATTTTGTTGGGTCAGGTCTAGTTTTCTACTTCTACAATCACATTTTGTTCATAAATCTATATTTATTTTCTCTTTCCATGTTGGGAATATTTTTTCCTTTTTTGTAAAATTAGGTTAATTTTGTTATAACTATGTGAGTTATCATCAGGTATTTTGGGGTAGTTTCAACGAACGCTAATCGAATCACACAAATGACATGCCATACTGGTATTTATGTCAGAGCCTAGTTAGACACTAAATTGATCTATTATGGAAAATTCCGATTGGGAATAATTTTTTCTTACATTTGGGAATACTTCTAATCGTTTTGTAAAATAATAATAATAATTTAATGTTAAGGCCACAACATAGCCATACAACAATTTGAAGTATGAGATAATTTTGTTTGTGGGACAATAATGTTAAGCTCACTGCCTGGCCAAACACCAAATTGGTGTATGAGACACTTTTGTTTGTGGGACAAGGGGCCATCTGCGCAACAAACCTTTATTTCTTTTCTTTTCATATGTTGAGAACAAATCTGCCATTTTTGTAAAATTGGTCTACTTTTGTCACAATCATGTTCTTGGGTGTTTTGGGGTAGTTAAGTGATCACTAATCCAATTACACAAGTCATGTCTAATTAATGAAAAAATCACCAAATAAACAAATGTAATATGGTACTATAATTTTCTTTTATCTTTTGTTTTGATTTTGTGCTGGTGATCTGCTCTTTGTTGTAATTTAAATGTGATTTTCAAAGATTCATATTCTGTTTGGGAAAGCTCAAGCTGTCTAACTCCATACTTTTTAGCCAGACATAAGAACTACATTTGATTGCACAATAATAAAAACAACAAAGTGCCATCAAAACCAGATATAAATATAGAAATGGATAACTCCAACATTAATCTTATGATGGTATCATTTTATTTTTATAATTACAATGGTATCACTTTCTTTCTCTAATTGTTACCTATAACTGTCCCATTTGGGTTAGGGCACTTATGGAACCCATGAAAACTATTCCCAAAAACATATGTAGTGAGAAAGGAATTGCACTATGAATTGAATTGGGCTAGTTCATAATGGAATTGGAGCTAGTTGCAGTGAACTACTGGCACATTACCATGAGACCATGACCCTAACCCATAAACAAAATTTAATTAAACATCAGTAATCCTCTCAAATGATTCATCTGTAGGGGCCAAATCCTAAATCCGAAAAGGATTTATTACATGAATAGCACATGCAAGGCTTAACTAGGTTTTAGTTAGGCTTTTCACTATCCCACCTTGAGGCTTATGTTCATTAGCGTGAAAATTATTTTAAATTCCCTACTAATGCTATAGAAGACTATGTTTCTCTAAAACCAATTAGGATGCGAGGATGTTAGGATGATGTTGTCAAATTATTGTATTAGGATATTATCCCCTTGTTAGAAATCAAAGGCCCACTTCCCTAGCAGTAAATTGAAAATAAAAATCCCTTAATTGAAACAAGACCTTTCAGTACCAAGCCTTGTCAAGAAGGGAGGTAAGGGATGTATGTATGAAGTAGACTCTCTTTGATTGCATATGCAAAAGAAATAACACAAACAACAAAGAATCAAGTACAAAATGTTGCAGCATGCCAAAAATGCAGAGAACTAACTAAGAATATACCACGCTACCATACATGTTTCTTCTCTTCTGATACACATCTTATATTTGTTGCAAACTACAAAATTGTGATATCATAGTCTTGTTATTCATAGGAATCTATTGTTTTCACAAGAACTATTCATCTTCTCTATTTACATAGGGACCATTTATTCATCTACCTCAATGGATTTCCTTGATGCGACCCGTGATTCCCATCTAAATAACCTCCACTCAATTGTTGGTATCTTCAATCCTCACTCCCAATCTATCTTGGAAACAAACAAAAAAATGGATAAAGTAGCAAAAATTTGTACAATTATCTAGTTGTACCATATTTTATCGATGCCACAACAAATGGTATGTGAAGAGGAACCTTATTTGTGTGCAGTTTCCTAGTTTCCCAGGAATTGTCATTCTATATGTATCTACTCGGGTGGGCAATGAGTTGGGTGCCCGAAGGCCTGACAGGGCAAGGATTTCCACTCTAGTAGCCTTAGGTTATGTAGCTATGATGGGTTTGATCAATGTAACATGGACTACTCAGTTGAGGGATATATCGACTAATGTTTTTACAAAGGATGAGAGTGTCTGAGCCTTGACAACAACAGTTATGCCCGCCATGTGCCTCTGTGACCTCAGGAACTTCCCTCAGACAATAGGTTGTGCTGTGCTGAGAGGCATCACAGGGCCTATTATAGCAGTCTAGATCAACTTAGGCTCCTTTTACTTCATTTCCACTCCTATTGTCATGGCTCTATCTTTCTGGTATAAGACTGGCTTTGTGGGATTGTGGTATGGATTGCTAGTTGCCCAAATTGCTTGTGTTATTTCTATTCTTTCTATTTTTTTGTTGATCTAAAGACATATTGGGAGTTTGAGGAATTGAGAGCCGAACAGCTAGTTGGATGCTATGCAGATGGTAAATTGTAGATGAAATCAAGCAAAGTCATTGATGCAGATGAGGAAAATTTTCTTCTGTCAACACAACTAATGAGTAACCCTTGCTGCAAACCATAGATCCTTTAGAATTCCATGACAACAATTTCAAATTTTGAATCAGAGATGAAGTTGTGTATCAGAAGAGGAAGTTTTGGGGTAGCATAGTATCTTGTTGAGCTCTTTTCTAATGGAAGTTTTACATGTCTTTGAATTCCAATCGTGGAATGGTATCAAAAGGAGTCTTTCTTTTAGGGACATGGCAATGTCTCCTACACAAAAAGAGAAGATACTCAATCATGTTCCCTGACACAAGATGTCAACATGCAGCTGATGTCACCTTAACCCATATTCAATTTTAGAGAAGTTGAGTCTTGTATAGTAGGAGATCTAGTCTTCAATATGAAAGAAATTGGTCATAATCCAATCCATTAATCCATTATAAATATTCTTACCTAGTGATTAAGAAGTGTTTTTTTGAGTAGTGGTATTTGATGAGAATTTTGATAGAAATTCTCCATGGTAAGATATGTAAATTAGAAGATTAATGTAGCAATTTTTATTCGTCAAAGTTATGATGGCTTTTTGGCATTTTTCATGTTGATGATTTGATGTGGCATGTTTTTTTTTTCAGTGTGATTGGGCATTGGGTGCTTAATAAAGTATGGATCAATTTTGAGCAATGATTTACACATGAAAATAAAAAATTAACATCAAAATTAAGTTCGTTTGACTTAACCAAAATTAAAATAATATTATTTTCAACGTTTATTTTTATTTAATTTTCCAAAACTATATTGTTAATTAACTATCCAAACTAAAAATAGTACCATTGTCAATGTGCATGTTCAGTTAATTGGCCAAAGATATATTATTAATTAATTAGTCAAATATTGGCATCTAATGAGAACAAGTCAATGTTTGAGTCTTAAGATAAAAAAAGGATATAGTATTTATATCACGGTATTGTCTATCCTAGTTTATAGTTACAACCTCTCAATTACTTGGAAAATTATGTTTCTCCATTGGGAGTATCTATCATGAAATATTTGAATATAAAGCGAGGGCAGAGTTCTCATTTAAAATAGAAGTTTTGAGCAGACCAAAAGGACTTCATGTGAACATGGCTGCAACATTTTTTTATTTAAACATTTATAAAGTGTCTTTTGTGAAGAGCCAAAGGATTTCATATGTGATTAATTGAACGAATTGCCACAAAGATAAAACCAAAAGCACATTATGTATCCATTTATTAATGGAAGTTCTAATCTTGTCACATCCCAAGTTTGTTTTCTTGTCGTGACATCCATGATTTTTGGGGATAATATTATGAAATACAAATTTTATCTAGTATAGTTATTTGAGAAGATCCCCTATATGTAAGAAGTTTATAGGGAAAAGTATGAAGTATCTCTAGAGTATTCCTTTTGGAAGGTTTTAATTCCAAACTTAGACAATTCCTTAATTACTATATTGCAATTTAATTGAGAAATTGTTTTATATATTTATATGTATCGTAATTATTTAGAGTGTTAGCGCTCAAATCTACCTTAGGCTGAAATAAGTTAAAACTCAAGGCTACATCAAACCACGCTCAGCCTCGTAGCTAGCCCTACAAGGACAGGAGATGGCTCTCTCTGAGTCAATCTCGGCAAAAGGTAATCAATGAGGCTCGAGATGACTAAATTGATGACTAATTTTAGGCTAGGTATGAAGTACAAGGACTTTGAAATTGACTTTTTTAAGATTTTGTTGAATTCAAGGGAAAGGCAATTTTGGGTGCGGGGATGAGGCACAGCTTTTGCAGAGGTCTACTTGGGGCAAGATAGGCGATTGTTTTGATGCCTTTAAAGTGATTGAATGGATAGATCTGACTGGTGAGAGGTTAAGGAGAGCAAGAAACTTTCAAGGATTCTCCCTAACAAATGAAAACATGGAAAACTTATTAAACAAATTTAAAGGCAGAGCATAGAAATTTATGGATTCTACCCTTAACACTTCATTTGTTCAATTACAGAAGATTAAAGAAGGAAAGCGGTACACATAAAAACTTACAAGTACTGAAAGAAACGCACCATCAACACATAAAGCCACATGAATCCCAAATAGTGTTGCAAAACCCTGGTCTTTCCTTTGCCAAAAATGCAGATAAAATATGTACAATATAGTCTCAAGCTATTCCCAAGAGTCCAACCTCTCCTACTGAATGAAAATTTACATATATAGACCAAGCTATCCTCATTCCCTAACCTCTAGGGGTCGATCTCCTCCTTCTAGGAGCAGTTTGAACAAATTCTAAACATGGAGCAAGAATCTAGATGACCAAACAACCTGCCTCTAAAAAGAAGGAAACTGATTCATTACATTAATTTCTTGCTAATTTGTGAATGAATCATCTAGAAGAAGGTAAATAAGTGCCATGTTACCTTACATACATCCAATTACATCATTTTGGGTCAAAAATTACATCAAAGAGTGAAACTGGTGAAAACTAGCCAAATTCCTGAGCTGAAGGCGAAAAATTGGCCAAAATCCTCTATGCGCAGCGCCCTGATCTCTATGTGTAGTGCACTTTTCCAGCTGATTTTGAGGCACTTTCCTAAACCCAAATTGTGCTCACAATAGTTCTTTGGAAAACCCTGGATGTCTACTTTCCAACCGAAGTGGAAGTTTCCAATTTGGAGCTCATTTACCGCCTCAAAACGGAATTCTCCCAGAGGTACTCCCTGCTGTAGCAAAAGGTGGTAGCAAGGTGGTTTTCATGCTGTTTTTGGACCTTTTGACCACCAAGATCTCGATGAAATGCTTCCGCAATAGCTGATCATGTGTAATTCTTCATGACAAATCCAAAACTACAAGCCATTTGTCATTTGGACCTCCCAATATTCAGGGTCGTGCACGGCGTGCTGCGTGTTGAACCAAAAAACCTGTTTTGCAAGCCAAAAATTTCAAAATGACAAAAATTTCTCTGAATTTGCTCAAATTCTCAGTGAAGACCCTCTATCATGTGTTATGCTCAGCTAGTGAAGCTTCGACCAAAACTCAAAGTGGATCTGACCTCTTTCGCCGTTTTAGTGCCTTGTTCAATCGCCTCTTTAGGATCTTCATTTTCGCTTTGCAAACATGCATGCGAGCCCAACAATGAGTCTTCATATGACGAAGCATGTACTTATCTCTGTTTGCCTTCGCCAACAACTTTTCCAAATGAGTGTTCACCCAGATGAGCATTGATTCTCGATCAATAGGTGTCAAATCACTGGGTCTCTTTCGGGCCAATACTCGGTCTTCTCGGATTTTCCGCAGCTCATAAAGTGTATGCTCATCTTCCAACTGTTTGTTGTGCTGCTCCAAGTAGTTGGTCACCCACTTAGCCATATGCAATTTCTTTTGCAGCGACTCATTCTCAGCCCTTTGCTCTCGGATGATCTCCTTTAGCTCCGAGCTAGGAGAGCTAGCATCAACATCAATGATATCTGTGTCCTGGCCTCCTGATGGACCCTCATTAGACATGGGCCTCTTGCCTCTGTCCTGGATCTGTACCTGTGCTAAAGAAGAAGGCAAGACCCCTTCCACATGATGTGGAGATAATACTCGCTGTGCTGATGAAGTCAACGAGACCCCTTCCATCCTAGGTGGAGATAATACTCGTCGTGCAGATGCAAATAAGGCCTTGTGGCCTCGCTGATATGTCATATACACTGGAGCATTGACATGCTCAGTCTCAGGAATGTCAAACTGCTATGAAGGCCCTCCCTCATCATGAACTATCTCAGGAGGTGGCTGAGATGCTGTGAAGAAGTCACGAGAAATAAAATCTTCCCAATTAAGGCCCTGTTGTGCCAACTGATGAACCACCATGATCTTGATCAAGGCATAATGATAAATACTGTTATGCTGCTTTGCTGGGGTCTTCCTTTGTACAAGAGGCACCATCTTCTCTATGTTGCGAAACATGAAGTATGGAATGTTCATCATACGTACCCTTGTAAAATGCATCAACAAACGGACATGGTATGCGTAAAGACGGGAGAATCTGCCCTCACAACTCAAATACCGAATGATAAGTTTCATCAAAGGTGCAAATTGATCATTCAGGTAGTGGAAAGGAAAAACCCTGCTCAAATGTTTCATATACCTCGGTTTAATGTATGGCTGATAGTAGGATTTCTCTAACTGCTGACGTTTATTCCATTGCTCTCCTACATTTGGTATCCCAGTGGCCTCTGCAATAATCTCTGGTGACAAAATGAAATCAACTCCAACGAGGTTTACATGGCTGTCGTGTAAATGTAGAATGAACAAACGAGCTAGCTCACGATGATGCTGGAAGTGTGAAACTAATTCACAATAGCGATAGCATGACTGGCGGCGAAAACAATCCATTGCAAATGGGCAAGCTTGCAATTGAGCCAAAGAAGTAGGCTCTTCCCTGAGAGGCTTACCACCTTTGCCTCCTTTGTGAGACCTTCTTGGCACATTACCCTCTGCTGTAGAGTCACTATCATACTGTTGTTCATACTCTGACTCCGTGTCTGACATGGATTTGGTGTCAAGATGTCTATGATATATATAGTAATACAAATGTGATGGAGTCAATTTTCAATGTATACTCAAAACTTTAGTAATTTTTCCATAGCATCAAACAAACCATGCCATTTTTAACAATGTTCTGTTTTCAATGATTTTACAAAAACAGTCCCCTTTTGACAAATGAGAAAAATACAATGTGTGCTCTTTAGAATGTTAGAATAGGGTGCACAAATGAGTTGGTTTTGTCATCAATGAAGGATGAGATACATCTTACTAAACCACCCACATAGATTAAAATAGCTTAAGGGATGTCTTAGTTATGAACCTAGGGTTTCATTTTCCCAAAACCCCAATACATCAAATCCCTTCTTCGAAACATGTATCAAACACCCTAACAGTAATGGGCAGCAATAACATACCTATTTGCAAGCTTGGAGTGAGTTTGGTTGAGTTCTGGGCGCATACACTGGTTTTTCTGTGGCTGAGATCCAATGCGCAGTGCTCAGCCCCAATGCACAGCGCACACTCCTATGCGCAGCACCTTTGTAATTTTACACTGGCTCAAACTGCCCAATGCGCAACGCACCACCCAATGCGCAGCGCACACCTAAAACTTTGTCCACGGGTTTGTAAACTGGTTTTGCGCCATCCAACACTTGAACACGCTCTTGCTTTGATATTTGGTGAACAAATAGACTTGTTTTCACCTTATATATAAACAAAATATCTAATTTGATTTAAATTGATTCAAAAACCCACTTTGTAAAGGTTGGGCACTTTTCACTTTTGGTCTTTTTAATACAATAGTGCTTTTTGATTTTCTCATGCTTTTTTGAGGTTTGGACTAATGATCTTTTGTTGATTTTTTGCAGGGATCTAGCATTTTGGCTTAGGAGAAGATCAGAGACTTGCTCTGAAATTGTTTGAGATAAAAAAAATATAATTATTTACAATAACAATTTTAGTTCCAAAACAGAGTTTTGGACTAAAAATGTTTTTAAATTCTTTCTGAGGAAACATATTAAATGATAATCTTTTGAAACCTACCTCATGGCCTAAAGGGTTTTATTATGTGTATGCATGAGACTCAAAACCCTAGACTCTAGGACTAAAGACCTTTTTTAACAAAACTAATCATGTATGACAATGAAGAAAATGACTATGTACTTGTTTTTTTAGAGAGATTTTTACTAACCCTGCAGGGACAAACCTGAGGGAATACAAGACAACCAGACCCCCTCGTCAGTCAATGGGATGTCCCTAGCGAAATGCAACGAAGTGGAACAAGCGAGACACCTAAAAATGATATGCAAAAGAGAAAAGATCTCTGACGGAGGGCTATAAAGACCGACTCTAACAGAGAGTATATACACTTTTAATTGAAAATAAATAAAATTTAAAAGGCTTCAAAGTAATGTAGAGTTTAATCTCCACAATGCCCGAGTAGCTTGAGTAATTGTTTTATCTTTAGAACAAACATTATCATGTCTGATCTGATTTAATAGGTCATTAATGGAAGCTTCTTTAAATTATAAAATTAGTTGAGTATAATCCATTTATGGAAACCATCATTTGTGAGGAAGTAAATATGTCCATAATATGAGATGAGGTGGTGAAGCAATATTAACCATATATTCCCCCACTTCAGTTTTTTTATGGAGTGCTCCACTTGTGGCAATCTTTATTCAGTTCCAGTGATTCATATAATAATGTTGGCTTATATGTACATTTTCTTACCTCCACTCCACTTACATTGTTGTAATGGGTCTCTTTAGTGTCATTTGGGTTGATGTTGGGACAAATGGGCTATGGACTAATATATTTATAAAACGAGTTTCCTAGCCTTAAGAACATAATGTATGTCTATGATGGGTCGCTGTGAGCTGGGAAACTTCCCAAAAATAAGGTTCCTCTTTCCTCTTGACATAATGTTTTTTGTCATATCAAGAACATATGGAATGGATAGCTAATTGCCCAAATTACTTTTGCTTTCTCCATTTTGTTTGTTGTTTCTAAGATATATTGGGAGTGACGCTTCGAGAGACCAATAGCTTAGTGGAGGCTATTTAGATGGCAATCATAGATCACATCAGAGAAACCAATTGAGGTAGATGAAGAAGTGATCCTTGTGTCAAAAAACAAGATGAAAAAAATAGCACTTTAGTGCTTCCGCCTTACGGAAGCCATAAGGAGTAGACCCCTTAGTATTATATATATAATGCTTTAGTTGTGCATGTTATGAGCTAAAGTCATATAGTTAGGAGGCATACACCTTCCATATGTTCTCCTTTCTATTGATTCCTATGAATAACAAGACTATGATATTACAATTTTGTATCTTGCAACAAAGATAAGATGTGTATCAGAAGGGAAGGAACTTGTGGGGTGGCATGGTATCTGCTCAATTAGTTGTCTACATTTCTGGCATGTGGTGTCATTATTATGTTGATTCTTTGTTGTTTGTGTTATTTTTTTGCTTCTCCAAATCAAAGAGAGTCTACTCCATACATGCATCCCTTACCTAAGTTCTTGATAAGCCTTTGTACTGAAAGGTATTCTCTTTATTAAGGGAATTTTCCTTTTCAATTTACTGCTAGGGAAGTGGGCCTTTGATTTCTAACAAGGGGATAATATCCTTCTGATCCTTATTTCATAGCCATGAAAATATTTCTGACAAGAGAGAAGATGCCAATACCTAGTCCTATAACTTGGAACTTGACAACATGAGCTTGACATCCTCCCATCTTGATGGGTTTTAGAGAAACACAATCTTCTATGATATGGAATTTAGAACTAAATTTTCACGTTAGTGAGAAAAGGCCTCAAGGTGGGGAGGTTAAAATCCTAACTAAAAACTATTGAAGCCTTGCATGCACCATTCTTGTAATAAACCCTTTTGGGATTTATACTTTGGGCCCTACAAATGAATCATTTGAGAGTATTACCATTGTCCAATTAAAATTTTAGTGTGGGTTGGGGCCATGATCTTGTGGTAAGGAGCCAATAGATCATTCCAACTAGATCCAATTCGATTATGAACTACCCTAATTCAATTCATGGTGTAGTTGCTTTCTCACTGCATATGTTTTTTGGAATAATTTCCAAGAGTTTCATAAGTGCTCTGGTCAAAATGGGATGGTTCTAGGTAATAATTAGAGAAATACAGTTATACCATTATAATTAGAAAAAGAAAATGATTAAAATTAATGTAGTAGTTATACATTTCTGGAGGTATATCTCGTTACAATGGAAATTATTTGTTTTTCTTCTTCTACATTCAACTATAGTTGGTGTGTGTCTAGGTAATAAGTATGGAGTTCGACACCTTGAGCTTCCCCAAATAGAATTTGAATATTTTAAAATCATATTTAAAATAAAACAAAGAGTAGATCACCAACCCAAAATCAAAATGAAAAATAAAATAAAATTATAGTACCATTTTATGTTTGTTTATTTGGTGACATTTCATTAATCACACATGACCTATTAATAGCCCATAGGAACTATCACAAATTGCATTGACAAAGTAAGGATGGTCGTGTGATATTGTCCTCAAACACTTAATTTCAGCCTCAGTGAATGACTCATTCAAACCCTAAACATCAAACTTATGTTTAAATATATCTCTTTGTAGGCTCTGAAGTCCGTTAGAAGAAACATAGTCATAGAGTTTAGTGGTCACTATCTGAAAGTTCTGGTATTTGTTTATAAATAAAATTTAAAACTAATTATATACAACCCATTGGACTTCAGTAGAACATGCTAGGCCATTGGCGTGGTACTTGAACGAACTCCTTATTGGAGCAATGGTTACAATGGGAGTGGCTCTTTCTGTGTTCCTTATGTTCCTATGGATTTTCTTTTTATCTAATAAAGGAGTCAAAGATGAAAACGAACTTAGAAAGATGGAGAAACTTTCAAGAACCAAACATATATACGCTTTGCAAATTCATTTTCTAGGAGAGTGGTAAGGAGTCATATTCACCAATCATTTACTTCTCTAGCAATTTTCCAGACATTGGATTGTGATAGATAAAAATTCCTCTATCAAAACACCACTTGTTACATTCCATGGATATTTTCCATACACAACCAAAGATATTATAAAAAAGATAAAGATCATTGATGACACTAACATCATTGGTATGTACATGCTGGTGATGGAAAATAAAAACTTATTTATAGTGAAGAAAATTGAGAAGTGCGACGTAGCATCCAATTAGATATTTGAGAGGCAGTTGGATATTTTAGGAAGCATTAAACAATTGAATATTGTTAATTTGTAGGGCCATTGTAAATCTCCATTAGCTAAAATGCTTATCTATGATCTTTTACTCATGGGAAACTTAAATGAATTTCTCCATGGTTAGTACTTTGAAAATTAGATGAGTATTTTTATTGATGCCATAGTTTGCAGCGATGATGTATTCATGCTTATAAGGTTTCTGATTTTGTTCAGACCATAAACAACCTACTCCATGTTTGAATTGGATGGCCTGACTGAATATATCACTTATAGCAAGTCGAGGCCTTGGTTACTTGCATCATCACTGTGACCCTAGAATTGTCCACCGTGACATGATTTCTAGCAATATACTAATTGATGAAATGCTGGAGGCACATGTATCCAAATTTGGTCTTGAAAATCTCTTGGAAGATGGAAATATAGATGTAAACACCATTATTGCAAGCACACTTGGATACTTAGTTCTGGGTAAGTTTTCCTTCCTTTTGCACATGATCCGGAGCTTATTTATATTTATTATATGCATTAGAACACTAATTTTTACCCTCCAATGTCAAAATAGACTACTTCCAAAGTGAGAGAGCAACAATGAAATCTGACATGTACATATTTGGAGTAGTATTGTGAAAATTTCTTGGTGGAATAAGACCAAACAATCCTTTCATTATGAATGAGGGAGTGAATTTGGTAGGATGGGTGAGTCTAAATCCATATTTCCTTTCATTTTGAAATGTGAATTTATGTTTCCCATTAATTTACTTATATATGCACAGGAATGTTCTACTGTAGTTATTTGTCTTACAATTTCCTTAATACTTGATATTTACTTGGTCTACAAACTACCTGTCGAGTACAACTTGTTATGAAGTTTTCACATGGCCATTTTTGCTTCACTTTACGTCATATAAGTTCAAGATTGTTATTAAAGCATGTCTAATCGTAAATTCAAGTGAAGGCACATGTGAGAAAGAGCAAATTGGAGGAGATTGTTGATCCAAGATGTGCTTGTGTACCACATGATATTATTGATACAAGTATTGAAATTGTAGCCACATGCATATCACCAAACCTTGAAGAACAACCAACAATGAACATAGTAGTGCAGAAGCTATAAGAAGAGACTATGCCTCCCTACTTATGGGATTTATGCCCAATAATTAACCTTTTAGCTCAAATGCTAGGAGAAGAGACTATCTACCCACCATAGTGAGTATTATGAGTCATGTTCTGATGTAAAATGAATTCAATTCTACTACTAGATGTAGAGATAATTCAAGGTGATAATGATTTCCATTTAAAGAGACTATTTTCATTGAGGATGTATTTTTTGGGCCTTTAGTAGCCCCCTCCTTTGTTTTTCTTCACCCATTGGTACATAAACCATAATGATATATAGTAATCTCTTATGGTAGTAGAGAAAATCATATGTGCTAAACAAAACTAGATTGTATGTGAATTATAATAAGAAGTCAACTATATTAATGAAATTCAAATAGAAGATTCTATGGGTTATTTCAGTTCAACCATAAAAAACTTCAAATAAATGTTTATTAGGTGTGTTTCCACACCTTTGCAACTTGTGTTAACCTGTGCTAACCTCTAACTAAAAACATTGCATAATGTACACAGAGGAGAATTAGCTAGAAATGCATATACAAATATTAATGAATAATTGTCCTCCTCAGCTAATATCAATTGTTTCTCAAAAGAATGCTCTGAAATTAGCGAAAAGATATAGCTTGGATTGAGGGAAAATGGTAATTAATATTGAATGTTATTATATAAGAGCATCTATATTGATGTGGCTTCTGCATGTGACTGATTTAGATAAGAAAATTCAATTTTCAGAGCATATTTAATATATCTAAAATATAAAGTGTCTATTTTCAGAATTCAAACTCGCGATATTTGTCTCGGAACAAGGAGATAAAAAAATAAAGAGTGTTGCTAACACTGCTTCTGAAGCGGAGATGAGATTTACCTCTTGTCTCTCCCTATAATAGTCCAATGCATATTTTTTTTATAACTCTAATTGGAAAATCTAGGTAGATATGACAATCAATTTCTGGCTATGTGTTATTTGGAAGTCCCTCTTCCCTTGGAAGAGATATTTCAAGTCAAGGGAAATATTATCCTCATGCAATCCCTAAAGAATAAAAGGTTGGGGTTGGTAAGGGACATGGAACTCTTTCAAATACTAGGGAAGGAGCATAAAATCCTTTAAAGAAACCTCATGACTAATATACAATAATTTAGGAAAAGATTCTCATTTAATATTTAATATCAATATGTTTTATGTTACGTAGAATTTGTATTTGTATATTCTGAGTTTTAGTTTTATAAGCTTAGTTTCCTTTTTTTGACCATAATATTGTAGTATAATTCAACTAACTCCTGATAGGTTAATTGTAACAACACTGAGTAAAACTTGAATTACGTGGCACTCTAAGTTCTCAGCAAATAAGTGTAATAGAGTCTCAGAAAATGAGAATTGAGAGGTAAAATAATTAGAAATTTTGACCATCACTACTGTAGCACTAAGCATGGAACAAATTGTACTAACAACTAGAATAAATTTGAGCGGATCTCATTCATTATCAGGAAGTGTCTTGTTGTCTCAACATTGATTTTAGCTCTTTGCATTCTCTTCTTTGGAAAATACCTATAATTTCAATGTCTATACCATAATTTTTAGGAAGTGTCTTCTTGTCTCAACATTGATTGTAGCTCTTTCGATTCCCTTCTTTGGTAAGAATAACTATACTTTCAAAGTCTATATTATCATTTTTTTCACTGTACCATGCACTAAACTTATGAATATTCTTGTAGGTTTTGTAATGACATTAATATGATATTTGTCTGCAATGGTCATTATACTTTTCTAATCATGTGCTTGCATTATGAGAATAGCTGGCAAGAAAATATGTAAGCTATAGCTACAACTACTATTACATATAATATGCACATATATTTTCTAAGAATTCATCCCTTCACAAAATCATTAATCCATTACTTTGTGTTTGTTGTAGTATTTTATAAGATGTGTGACCCTTTTTATCATCTAATGAAGAAAAGAAATTATGTAGTTCCAAAATTATGACTAGGAGAATATAGTAGTCTAAAATATTTCTTGTAATGGACTGATATTAACTTCCCTATTGATCCCTCCATATTCCAACATTTGGAAAATATTGATACATTATAAAGATGGAAAACCTTTATGGAGAGAGTATGTTCAACCAAAATTCCTTATAGTTTAAAACATAGGATGCAATTGTTTGCCTACGAATTAATTTTGCTTTAGTAGAGGGTCTATCAATGATATGGAAACATTCTTTATTCTTGATTCTGAGCTTATCTAAATGCTAGTTAAGGAATAATTTTGTCTGTATCAATTAGATGTCAATGATTTCTTTTTCCTTTCTTAATAGATTCATCTTGGTTGAAAATGTATTCTAATTTCTAGGTAAGCCACAAAATTTTCAAACTTTGCTAGGTTGTAGCCATGGATCAAGATTATAATCATTCATAATGTAAAATGAACACCTTTGATTTAGATGAGGTTCCTAGATCTATTCTTTCCTTTTGAAAATTTGGTGTCATATGTTAACATGTTTTCCAAAATATTAAAGTTGATTTTGTACACGAAACATCTTAAATGCATTGAATAGATAAAATGTGTGTATATACCATTAAACACATGTAGCGAAGAAAGATATTTGATGCATGGATATTCTCTCATATTAAAGAGCATTCAAAAATTTGTTTTATATGAGTCATTTCTCTAACTATCAATACTCTTGCATGTTACTTTAACTCATAGGTATCATGCGGAGGCACATCAATCAAACACACTTAGCATGAAATAATTATCTATATACTATACAGTATAAACTAGTTTGTTGATTGAACATTTATCCAAAAGGGCTTTCATACCTAAAGGTTTTGTACTATTAAGTTCATTTGTTGCTGGATTACTAACATCTGCATTATAAACACCATATTCTACTCACTCATTTTTTAGTTTTTCCTGATATTGAAAGCTAATATTATTTCCATGCAACAGTTTTATCAACATTTCATTAAGTGATACGACAAGTTGAAAATTCAGTCAGCCAGGGTAAGCACTCATCAAGGTTCTTCCTAATTTTATGTTAAAAACTACAATGGAAATAAGGAAATTTAATTTGCAATTGGTTTTGCAGAGATTATAGATAGGATATCAATGCGATATTAATTATATACTTCATTATACAAAGAGTTGGAACTTCAAAAGTTCACTATTCATTTTCTCTAGTTATTTTGATATGTTACTCCTTTACTGCCTTCGTTGGTGTCTACAGGATCACCAAATATGATACAATTTTGCTTTGAGCTTTCTATCCCAAATACATCTTTGGTTACTTCAGAAGAGATTCATCGACGGTTTCAATTTTACTTGGAGGAATAGTTCTTTATGTGACATGTATAGAATATGTTACCAACCATCTGATTTTTATTTTTTTAATTTGCCAAAATAAGGCTTCATTGCTTACGTTGGATGGGTATAATGAAATATTTGAACTTAATATCTATTGTGCTTTTTTCTAGGTATTGATGAAACGCTTTAAGTTCTAAAAGGGTAACCAACCAATGCATATATATAACTTTCATTTGATTTTCTATTATTAGATTCATATTGTTAGATTAGCATTGAAAACCGAAAGTCTTTTTTATACCACATTCAAATAAGTGTGGATTCAAAAAATTATAAACGTTAATTGTCATGGAAACTTCAATATTTGGAAGATAGACATATTCTTGGGAGCCTATACCTGGTGAGGCTTTGTGTCAAACATCATATATATCAAAGTCAAATAACATGCTATATTTTTACTTTCCAATATTTTCACAGTGTGTACTAAGCATATCTAATTCCTTGGACTATAAAAGGCAAATTTACCACTTCGAAGATGCATGATGGATTGTTTGACCATTGGTATACCATGGGGATTTTGATAGTTTGGAAATTACGCTTAATGCCTATCCATGCAAAAATGCATGCCCTTATAATTCGATAACATGTATCTTAAATGCTATGATGCATTCCAAGCTTATTCGCTTTGCTCTCTGGCTACTTATCTCTACGCTATTCATGACTATAGTTTAAAGGTTAAGTAAAGAAGGGAAGAAAAAATGTACATTTCCGATTAATAAGCCAAAAAATGATATACTTGATGTATACTAAAAAGTAGTGACATGCCACTACATGCCTCTTGTTTTAATTTAGTTGCAAAATCATACTAATTAATTTATTTTGATTAATAATGAACACATTAAATCAATCTAAAACTACTAAATTAGTAGTTTATATTGATTATGAATATGCAATGACTAAATTAGTCATTTATAATGATTATTAATAAAAGTAAATGAAATGAATATAAACTACTAAATCAGTTTTTTATATAATGAATATGAAACTACAAAAAAAAGATATATGACTAGTATAAATGATAAATTTGTGACTACAAATGACGACTAAATTTTCCATATATATGACTATGAGTAGCTAATTTACAGTATCTTATAACACCATTGAAATTTATTCATATTTCTATGGTCATTAATTGGTTTCAAAAGATGACTAAAATTTGCATGTATATGACTATTAGTAGCTAATTTATAGTATCTTATAATGTGACTAACATTTTGGTCATATTTCCTTCGTCATTAATTGATTTTCTAGGGTGATCATGTAGTAGTATATTTTGTTTTGTATTTGGTCATTAATTATGACAATTAATTATTAAATCAATGACCACATTTATGACTAAATAGACTTCTAGATGATAAAATTAAGAGAACCAATTAATGACTACGCTAAATACAACTAAAAGTTGGTTGTCTTATAAGATGTTGTAAATTACCTACTATTGGTCACCAACTGAAAAATGATCATTTCTATGCAAATTTTAGTCGTTTTTTAGTATCTAATTAGCCATTTTGTACTAATGTGTGAAAAGCTTGGTGCCACATGCTCAAGAGGTTAAAATGTACCCACTACTACATATAGTACTCAATTGCGAGGACGTAGTTCAACGATATGGCCCATATTATCACAAAGGTCAAGCAAAATGTCATTTTTTTTAGTTTTGGTGTCTGTGTTCATCCAATTATGACAACATATTTGTTGTGACTCAAAATTGTGACATAATATTTCTAAGGTCTCTTTATTGCAACAACAAATGTTTCTCATCTCAAGTATGACAGCCTTTGATGCTAAAATTTTGAAAACCTTGTATATTATTGCAATTGTGATGATCAATGGTTTTTGTCACCTTGAGGTCAATTTGTCTATTTGTATGACTAGTCATATTTGACTTTAACTAGTCATCAAATGTTGCAATTTCGATGATAAATAAAAATATAAATATCCCACATGTAAGAGATGTGAGCATATTTTCTTTAACTACAATAATTCTCCAAGGTTAGAAGGACATTTTTTTGTGAGCAAAAAATAGATTTTGTTTTATATAATAAATTTATGCTTGTGGGAAGAATGTCAGAAAACATTAGATGAAGAACTCAAATCCACAAGGGCTCAACTATTGGAAATTTTATTTCCTTTGCAATTCTTGGAGGTGTTGGCACCGTGGAGAATTTCATATGAAATAGTTGGTCGACATTGTAGGAATAATGAGCACACTAAAGGGGGGAATGAACATCATCCAATGGTAAGTTGTTTTTTTTTTAACATCATCAGTTGCTATATTACGTTGCAAAAAAAAAATAAGGAGATGGGGATTGCTCCCCTGTAGTACATAATTATTCACCGAGTGGTGCTAGGAGAGAAGGATTTACAACAATAGGATCCTTCAAGTTCCCGCCACTTAGGCTTTTAAATAAAGGCTAAACTGAATATATCCTGACAAATTTAAACCCCTAAAGACAACATTTGAATAACATTGACAATCAATGATGAGGTGGATGATATGCCTGTCTATAATAAATGGAGAGAAGCCTGATATGCTTGATTGAAATGCCTGGCTGATCTGTGCCAACAAATGAAGGGAAACCTGATATGCCTGTTTGAAGTGGCTGGCTGACCCGCGTCAAAAAAAAAAAAAAAAAAACGATGACAAATCCTAAAAAGAAGAGAGGCCCGAGGCTCGATCCTGAAACGCTATCTTGGGGACGTTGTTCTTTGAGCACTGTAATTGAAATATGCTTCCCGGAGGGAGGATCCTTGAGGGATGGGTGCCCATAAAATCCAGAGGAGGGGGATTCTGATACAAGAGACAGAGACAGGTCCTTAGGTTCCTTGCGATCAATTGAACATAAAGAGAAAAAAGGAGGATTAAGGAAGAGAAGGGGCTGAAACGGGGATGCAAGAGTGGGAAGGCCTGAAGGAAGAAAATGACGATCACCTGACTAATGTCTCATGCGAATCGATTTTCTGTCTGCACCACATCCCTCTGTATATCTTAGTCACAATGAGAGATTTATGATTTTTGAATCCTTCCATCGTGTCAGAGCTTACAGACTTATTGCAAAACTGATTGAGAAGAAAGTTGTTCACAGTCATGGCAAATGGTGATAAGTCTCTACTCCGTTGCAAGCTAGACAACCCTGAGGTCTGGCACATGCCTTGTTGGCCTGTTTGTTAGCATTTTTGTTTAAGCTGCACAGAACATGATGGAAGCGTAGATCTTCCATGCGGTGAGCTAGAATGTGACAACTGCTTAAAATCTGTTGGAGGAACACATTGAGGGGGTCTCTCTTCTGGACCATTGAACTAATAACCATTGTCGAATCTCCAAAGACGAACACTGCATCTATACCAAGCTTCACAAGCTAAATAAGTCTCTGGTATAAGGCCAGGGCTTTTTCCCTGTTGTTGGAAATGTGTCTGAGACCCCATTCATATGATAAAACAATGTCCCCATTAGCATTAAGGATCACTCCTCCAGCCCCTGTAGCCCCAGGATTCGACTTTGAAGCCTCTTCAAAAAAAAGGCAGTACCTGTTGTAGTTTTGGATCCAAGTAGCAAACTCATTTTCTTTGAGTCTTATTTTCCAATTATGAGGGACAGTGTTTTGCTTGTTGCTAGTAGTGCTGCCCATCTGCCTACTGTTGTTTTTGTCCAACAAGTGTCCAATGAAGCTTTGTTCTTCCACATTAAGCTCGGTGATGTCTATATTCCTCTGGTTCTTGGCTGATATGGTTTCAAGGGCAAGACCCCTTGCTTTGCTGCAGAGACTTCTAATATTCGAACCCTTGTCCTTAAAAACTTTTCGATTGTGAGCCAACCAAATATTCCATAACATGGTGTAAGGGAGAATATCACAAACCCTCTTCGCTATGCTATTCTTCCTTCACTACGAGGGGTAATTATTTTTCCACTTGTGCAGAATTTATCCTATGGTATTTTGATTGGTCCACGGAGTCTGATTGTTCTAAGACAAATTTTCCCAACATTCAATAGCAAAGGGGCAGTCAATAAAGAGGTGATGGATGGATTCCTCAGCAACCAAGCAGTTGGGACAGCGAGAGGGGCCGATGATACCACGCCTTTGTAGGTTTTCTGCAGTAAGAGTTTTTCCTTTGAGAAGAGTACATATACAAATTTTTATTTTTGGGAGGGCCTCAGACTTCCAAACAGCCTTCCAATGATTCTAGATTGGCATGGGATGATTGTTGTTGCAGAGGAGTTGGTGGGCAGCCTTAATGGTATATAAAGATCCAGAAGGGTCCCATCTTAGTCCATCTAAAGTATTCTTTTTGATGGGGGCTATACTATGCAAGTGGGATTGGAGGGAGGAAAAACTATCTTTGAGATCATTGGGTATAACAGGGAAGGACCATCCAGACCATAGTAGGGATGAAGGATCCCATTGTGAGATCTGATCCAAATGATGGATACCAGCTCTTTCAAAAAAAGAGAGGATGGAATTGACTACTACTTGCATATTAATAGGTTATTGTCCCATGATTTTGTCCACTCCAATATTGATTCTCTCTCCTCCCTTAGGAATTTTGGAAGTGTTTTGGGTAATTGTAGGAATTGCTTTTTTGCATAAGCGCCAAATTTTGGTGGAGTCCCTATTGGGGATGTCTTGATCGAGAAGCTAATGCCTTGGAAAATTTAGATATTTAATTTCCAGTACCCTTTTCCACCATGCAGGAAGGCCGGTTATGAGTCTCCAAACAATTTTGCCTCTGAAATCTAAATTAAGAAATCTGGGGGATCTGATGCCAAGACCACCTCGTTCTTGGGGTTGGATTACTTGCTTCTAGCTGATCAAATTAAACTTATTTTAGTCATGTTTCCCTCCTTGCCACAAGAAATGGCGGAGGATGCCTTCCATTTTGTGGTGAAATCCAATGGTAAGTTGTTATTTATGAATCATTATATATAATTTCTTTATATTAATAATAGTTGTAGATTTTTTTTTATTGTTATATATTTGTTTTTCAAACTAATTATTTCACATGATTGTTTGAAATTATTATAAATTCAAGCCCCCCACACCACCCCCCCCCCCCCCCCCACCCAAGGCACTACGATTTGAATATTGCACCAACTATTAGAGCTAGAAATGATGTCCCACAATTTGAGGGAGATATAGAAAATATTGAAGCTCAAGATAATGATCCTATATAAGAAGATGACACTAATAACAGAGTTCTACATGATGGGATAGATGAATTGATCCAATATGTGCTTGGTGATGAGAGAAAAGATGGTAATTATGATGGTGAATACACGTTAGATAAGGCAATGACATGACTTTATGAAGGCTCAAGAGTGTTGCGGGAAATTCTCCCCTAAGGTTCTTGGGTGAAACCTTAACAGACGGAAGATTATCTAAGTTAAGAAAACACACACACAACCAACCGTTTATGCTATAAATAACTACTTCTAGGGTGAGAGAGGCATACCCGAGGTCCTACGTTTGGGTAGTTACTCAAGGGTGCAAACCCTTCTTCACGTCCCTTTCGCTCCTTGGTCCTGTAAAAACCACAATTCCACAAACTACAACAGTATATGGACAAGATTTTACATAAAAAATGATCTTTATGTTATATGAAAGATGAGTTAGTTACAAACTTATAAACATCTATTCAAGTATGAACTTCACCTATAAATATCATTAACACAAAGAAAGAAGCGTTTTGGGAACAAGACGTGTTTCTTTATTAGATAAATAAAACAATATGGAAAAAGAGCAATATCACCTGAATCCGCTTCTGCAGGCTCCAAGCTCAGCCTCCTTCTGGATCCGTCCCGCCTCAAGCCACTAGTAGGTCACCTTCCATTACTCTCTCCAAGATGTGATGGGAAAGAATGAACATCCAAACACAAAGGAAACAAGGGTTTCCTATACAAGATGGGGGAAGTGCAGAAGGCACAAGGGTCTTCAGACCTGATCAGGGGGATAAAAAATCAGTATAATAACTTTGCTCAATGATTTCTCCTCCTTAGGCCTTCCCCTTGATGTCTTTTTATACCAACTCCAAAGTAGTTTTTTTAGTTAGGAATTGGTTGGGGACAGTTGAGGCCACGGGCACTAACAGGTGATCAGCAGGTAAAACCCACGATCTCCGCCCGAAAATACGGAGTTTTTATATTTTTTAAGTGTTTTAATACATATACGCGGGTTAGGTATGTATGAACCCGCGTATACACACGTTTAACTCAGGGAAATGTCGCGTACAGGGAATAAAACACTGTTTTTTTAGATATATGACCAGGTCTGGAAGGAGGGGTTGCCCTAGGCCATGGCTGAAGCATCACAAACCATACTGGTGAGATTTGGAGCTATAACAGATGCCCCCTAATATATGAGGTCAGAAGGGGTACATGATGGCCGAAATGTATTAAGCAAGTAAATGGAAAGGAAAACTGCCAGAAGCTGAGGAGTACTTCACCGGAAGT
>APFE030631749.1:38499-133620 GCA_000404065.3 Pinus taeda | reverse complement strand
TGCTCAAAAGGGCTTTCGACAATGAAAGGCAGCAAGGAAAGCTTTGGTAGCAAAGACCAAAACAAAAGATCAAAAGAATGGTTCCAAGAAAGTATCAAAATGACTACTTTAATGAAACAAAGAAGCAATAGGTCATAGAAACTATTTCGTTAAGCAAGCCAAAAAAAGTCACCAAGAATGAAGTTAAACACAAAGATTAATAAAAATCTTTTCTGCTCTGATTACTCAGGGCAGCCAAGATTCCAGAAAGGAAATATCGTGTGTTTAAAGTAAAAATATGATGACACTCGCAAACACGAAACAAGACCAAGACTTCTTATGATTTAGAGAGAAGTTGGAGTAAGGACACTTGCTGGAAAACAGATAACTGATACTGACACAGGTGACTGTTTAAACTGACTGAAAACACCAGAAACATTCCAGAGACAAAAAGTTTATAAATCTTGAAGATTGTTGAGTATACGCGACTGCACTCAGTGCAGAATGCGTGTATACGCCACTGTTCCTGAGGAAACCTGCGTATACGCGGGTTTACTTCATGCAACAAGCGTTTATACGCTTCTGTAACCAAGAAAATCAGCGTGTATGCAGCCTTTCAAGAAAAATAAAAAAGAAAACTCAAGAAACTGGTCAAACTAAAAAGTCAGAAACAGACCAAACAAAATCAATAAGCCAGCAAGCTACTGAGCCCTGATAGGCTTGAAAAATGCCCAACAAGGAACAACAAGAATGTTGTTCCCCAGCGGAGTCGCCAGTTCTGTTGCGGGATATTATCCCCTAAGGCTCTTGGGTGGAACCCTAGCAGACTGAAAGTTATCTAAGTCAAGAAACACACACACACACACAGCTGTTTATGCTATAAAAAACTACTTCTAGGGTGAGAAGGACATACCTGAGGTCCTACGTTTGGGTAGTTACTCAAGGGTGCAAACCCTTCTTCACGTCCCTTCCGCTCCTTTGTCCTGCAAAAACAACAATTCCAAGAATTGCAACAGTATATGGACAAAGATTTACATAAAAAATGATCTTTATGTTATATAAGAGATGAGTTAGTTACAAACTTATAAACATCTATTCAAGTATGAAATTCACATATAAACATCATTAACATAAAGAAAGAAGCGTTTCGGGAACAAGACGTGTTTCTTTATTAGACATATAAAATAATATGAAAAAAAGAGCAATATCACCTGAACCGCTTCTGCAGGCTCAAAGCTCAGCCTCCTTCTGGATCCGTCCTGCCTCAAGCCTCTAGTAGGTCACCTTCCATTACTCACTCCCAAGATGTCATGGGTAAAGAATGAACATCCAATCACAAGGAAACAAGGGTTCCTATACAAGATGGGGGAAGTGCAGAAGGCACAAGGGTCTTCAGACCTGATCAGGGGGGATAAAAACTCGGTATAATAACTTTACTCAATGATTTCTCCTCCTTAGGCCTTCCCCTTGATGTCTTTTTTATACCAACTCCAAAGTAGTTTTTTAGTTAGGAATTGGTTGGGGACAGTTGAGGCCACGGGCACTAACAGGTGATCAGCAGGTAAAACCCGCGATCTCCGCCCGAAAAATAAGGAATTTTTATATTTTTTAAGTGTTTTAATACATATACGCGGGTTAGGTATGTATGAACCCGCGTATACACGCGTTTAACTCAGGGCAATGTCACGTACAGGGAATAAAACACTGTTTTTTAGATATATGACCAGGTCTGGAAGGAGGGGTTTCCCTAGGCCATGGCTGAAGCATCACAAACCATACTGGTGAGATTTGGAGCTATAACAAAGAGAAAATATTCTCTCTGCTACATTATTGTCGGTGAACTTAAAGGTTTTGAATGGATTTTCAAGCACTTGTATGACGTAGAACCTAAGGTATAATGAAATATGTTTCATCACATGAAAGATTTATTGTTTTCCTTTTTCTTAGTCTAAATTAATGTGTAAAATAATAATGCAATATTTATGATCAATATTTTTTACATTAACTAGTGATTTTTTCTATTGTACTAGATTGTTAGGTGAATTTCTATTACAATTACCAAATGTGTTACCTCACACATACCGCAAGTTATGTGTTGTTATGAAATAAATTGGAATGGAGTATCAAGCTATAGATGCACTTTCTAATGATAATATTATATATTATCGACAACATGCATCAAATCTTTTTTTCTCGAAATGTAACAAAAATAGATTTCAAACTGATCAAATAACAAAAAAGGTGCATCAAAAGGTTCTTCTTCATATTCCCATATGTCCACATTTGCAACAATTGTTCATGTGTGAAAGCATAGCACAATTTATGGAGTACCATAGACAGAAGAGAATTCAAGATAATTTTCTTCAAATGTATGTAGGTGGTTATGCATTTAGGAACATTGAAGAAAAATGGCCTCATTTTAAAAATGAAACTTGTAATTTAGGCTTTTAATAATAGCTAATGGTGTTAATCCATTTGGAGAGCTCAAGTCTATTTACTTAGTGCGGTCCATTTTTGTTATCAATAATAACCTTCCTCCTTGGATGTCAATAAAGAGGGAGCACATTATTACAGTTATTTGTTTACATTATTTTTTTTAATATTGTAGCATTTTCATTTCTCTTGTTTTTTTCATAATATGTTATGTGTGTATGTGTGTGTGTAATTTCAAACAATTAGGTAAGTACCAAGTTAAATATATGAATGTATATATCGAGCCTCTCATTAACGAGTTAATGAAGTTATGGGTTGAAAACACTATGTATGACATCTATAAACCAATACAGTAGAGGGAATTCCAATTCCATGGCATACTTGTATGGACAGTTCATGATGCCCCGGGACTAACACATTTTTCTGGTATGTAACACTCTGTTTCCTTTTACGAGTACATAATTATTTCAATTAGATCATATCATGCATGCATTTTAACTATTCCTTTCTTTAATAATTGACATTAATCCATCTCTTGTGGGTCGTCAAAGTAAGGGTAAATTTGCATGTGTAGTATGTGGTCCTAAGATGAAATCTCATCATTAAATAAGTTTAGGAAAGGAGGTATCTTATGAGTATAGGCACTTATTCTCTAATAACCATAGATATCGTGCTACTGAAAGGAATATTTCAATGGGAAAGAAGATATTGGATTAAACCCATGAAGAATGACACCTCATCTGTGGAAGTTGGAATATGACAAAAATTTTCGTGAAGGGCATGAGCTTCCACGAGGAATGAAAAGTTATCCCGCTCAATTCATGAGGTTTCCTTACTATGACCACATAAAAATAGCTCATTTGTTTGATACAATGAATATGAGGAAGAATGTGATAGAAACATTATCACTAGTACAAATTGGCTAATTAGTTACTAAAAAAATGGCTAAAATTTTCATATAAATGACTATTTTTCGATCGGTGACTAATAGTAGCTAATTTATAGTATCTTATAACGTGACCAACTTTTAATAGTTTTTAGCTTAGTCATTAATTGGTTGTTTCAATTTTATTGTTTAATAGTATATTTAGTAATTACTTTAGACAGTGATTTGGTCATTGATTTAATCATTGATTTTGTCATTAATTGTCACAATTAATGATCAAATATACAACAAAATATATTACTAAAAGATCACCGAGAAAACCAATTAATGAGCAAAGAAATATGACCAAGATGTTGGTCATACTATAAATTAGCTACTAATAGTCATATATATGCAAATTTTAGTCATCGTTTGAAACCAATTAATGACTAAAGATATATGACTAAATTTTAGTCACGTTATAAGATACTGTAAATTAGATACTAATAGTCATATATATGCAAAATTTAGTCGTCATTTGTAATCACAAATTTATCATTTGCATTATTCATTTATATTTTTTGGTAGTAACATATTCATTATATAAATTACTACTTTAGTAGTTTATATTCATTTCATTTATTTTCATTAAAAATCGTTATAAGCAACTAATTTTGTTGTATATTCATTTTATGTGTTCATCATTATAAACATAAACTACCAATTTAGTAGTTTTAAATTGATTTTATGTTTTCATTATTAATCAACATAAATCAATTAGTATGATTTTGCAACTAAATTTAAAAAAAATGGCATACAATGTACATGTTCGTATAATATGAAAACGCAAAGTTACATATGTTAATTACAATACTAAGTAATATCAAGTGCAACTATAAATAATTCCAACCACATAAATTATATTATATAAAATGTCAAGTATTACAATATGAGTTTCCAACTGAATATTGGTTGGAACACAATTTTCACATGAAATAGTGTTTCATCACTTCAAAACATTATCATTGTGTTGCCAAGGCATTGTAGGTGAATTCACCAACCCCAAAGACTTTACCATTAATCTTTATGTGTGTGTCTTATGTGGGATATTGGCTCTATGGGTACCGGTAGACCAGCTCTCTTCTCTTTCTCTTTAATTTTCATTTTGTTGCTCTAGTGTTATTGTTCTCCTCTTTCTTCAATTCCTTCTTCTTACCATCAATACTGAGTTCATTTCCTGAAGAAGAAAAAATACAATGCAAAGTATAAGACATGAAAGTCGATGAACACTAGAATATAAACGAAATTAGACTATAAAAGATTTATATGATATATACCTCAACATCAACAATATTGTTAATGTCATTTTCCCCATAAAAGCAAGAAACTCGAACAAGTTTTCTTTAGTTGGGCAATAGTGGCCACTATGTAGCGAGGCGACCTATATAAACAAAGCAAATAAAGCGTCACCATAGAATAAATTGTGTACCTACTATGTTCTTAGTGTACAACATTTGTTCATGAAATGGTATCTTCAACTAAAGTAATAAATGCAAATAGACGCACACATTTGTATCCCAATATTTCCAATTCCCATGTCTATGGTACTTTGCAATTTTTACTTTATCCAACATAAGCAAACACATTGGAGCTAGCCATTTCTATTAAGAATGTCTCATGCTCCACTTCTATAGTTGTATCGTTTCCTCTAGTTATATTTAAAAAACAATGACACTTCAACAATAAAATTGATCAGTAGAAATCTAATGGGTGGAGCAAAGTATTTCTGATACAAGATTACAAGAAGAAACTAAAAAAAATAAGACAAGAATTTGTAAATTGTGATACTAACGAGGAATATAGCTTCAACATAGTAATCTTCAATTGTCAGCGTACTATTATGGGGGAATAAGAAGCTAATTCCCAGAAGCCAACAAATTATGTATGCCCCTTGTTTTCCCTGTAATTAATTGAGCAAGATTAACACATGCAATTTCCATTTAGAATCTCTGCAATGATTCTATAAATATTCAAAGCAAACTTAATGTTACTCATTCATTTTTCTCTAATGCAGACAAAACTAAATATGCTAACTTGTTTTTGAGCTGGAGAATTATGTAATTCATTGTGTCCAAAATCATTGCTTATTTTCATGACTATTTTTTATTAATGATCAGGCAACGAGCCTATATTTGATCAAAAAACATGTTTTTCAGAATATATTCCTTTTTTCTAATTCAAAGGTAAATTTCCTTCCAGTTTATGACGTTCGAACAAACAAAAATATTTTTCCTTTAACAAGCCACTGTTGTAATATATTACTAAATGAGCAGCTATGTAATGAAGTTATTAGTGGTGGAATACTAATAAATAAAAAATACATGCAAGAAATAACACCACTATGTCCTAGGAATGCCAAGTCTTTATCCTCTTGGTTGGAAATATTACTTCATAAAAACAACATATTGACAGAGAACTTTTCTGAAACTAAATAAATAAATACAATGGCCCAAATGTGATATGAAAAATAAATACAATGTGATGAATCATTTCTTATGATTTAGGATTGATACATTTCATATCATGGAAATGTTATGTTGTCATGTATGGATAGGGTTGAAAAGGATATGGTGAAATTTTCAAAGGCTGCAGGCTGTCACAAATAATGGTATGGTAATTCAAAACCAGTTGGATTCCTATGATCAATTTTAATTATACTTATAGGACCATTTATTGCAGATGTGTTGGAAAAGGTATCAAAAGGTTTGCGTTAGGTCACTTTTTAGTTCAGATATTGTTAAAATTGGCAACTAGGGCCACAATCCATGTGGGTCTTCTCATTTATGACAACTGATATTTTTCTTGGATTCCTCTAGTCGAGAGGTGTAGAACTAATCTAAATATCATATGATTCTGATATGTATTCATGGAGATATGAATTTATTATGTTATTTGACAATTTTTCAGGGTCGGTCGGCAACCAAATTACCCCAACTTGTCCTTAATGTTTTATTATAAATAGAAGAGGTCTTCAAGTCATTTTTTACACAAACTTCTCCTAAAATCTCTCTCCACTCATTTGGTTTTGGTGGCTAGAGAGATCAAGAGGGTGAAGCCCTTGACACAGTGAAAAAAGTGTATTCTAAGAGAGCCCTAGACGCAAAACTAAAGATCCCTAGCCATAGTCTTATGGGGAGATCTTTTTGCAGGTAAGAGAAGATCTATACACGGTCAAGAGGGAGTTATATTCGTAGCTCAAGGAGGAAGTATAGTCATTGCTCTAAAAGGATATTTGACCATGCCCTAAATGCAGTCACAAAGTATGTATAGCCATTATCTTGGAGGTGCCTTAATGTCCTAAATCTAGACCTTATTCCACAGCAAAAATAGGCCTAATCAGCAACCCTAATATATTGTTAAGAGAGACCCATACGTAGTCTTGCGAAGCTCCTATTTGCTGGCATAAAAAGACCTTATATGCAACTCTCTCAGCTGCAATTGGAGAGGCCCTAACCAACAACATATGAAGGCCTAAAGCCACAGTTAGAGGAGCCCTTATCACAGCATGTAAGGGACCCTTAGACATAGCCAGAAAAGAGAACCTAGCCACAACAAAAAGGAGTATCTCATTATTGTGAAGGGTCACATTGCTATAGGTGAGGGCATGGTATAATGCAAAGTTGTTTGGGCATGTTAGTGTTTTTTTTTAGCTCAATTTGAAGGGAAGAAGTATTCGCAAAAGGAGGAGATAGGGACTACTTTTTAAGGGTTGTTTGGATCACTGTTTGAAGGGATCAAAGCTACAATCCACTATTACGCTAGGTTGCAGGCCATAGCCAGTAGTTGGAGGCCTTTTAGTAGTTGTGTTCAAAATTTAAGTAGCCCTATTAGGCAGCGTATCATTGGAAGATTGTATGAGGGCTAGCCATAGTAAATAGATGAATTGTGGGGTGTGTTTAGGTTGTTGTAGCACTCAGAGCTTCTGCCCTAACTAGTGACCAGGTCTGCCATGAAATGCACCAGTCCTTGCAACATATGAAAGGTGCCAGATTAGCAGCCTTGTCATGATTAGTAAAGCAGGGAAGGAACTACATATCTTCAATACTTGATATCAGAATTGCAACCTCATTGTGTCATTGTCACGAAGAAAATCTTTGATCTCCTATTTGGCAAGTCAAGTATTGACTTCAAATAATTGTACTCTATCTCTTTCTCTCTACTGAACTATTGAAGAATATAAGAAGAATTGATCTAGGGTTTACCCACATTGGGGTTTGTACCTGGCTGGTGCCACACCTTGTGTCCTCTTGTCTTGGCTTGTCTTCTATTGTTTATGTTTATCTTCTATATGCACTTTACTATCATGATGATGTGATTGCTAATCTGAATATTATCATTCAGCTAATATGAAAAATTGAAGTAAATTGATCTAAGCATAGAACATACCAAAATTTAATATATATCAACCCTAAGGAACAATGTACTTTTAGGCATATAACAACATGAGTTTCCAGAATTACTATACAAAATTTAAGTAAATTGATACTCACTGCCTTGAGATCTTATTGTCGACATAAAAGGACAAAGTGTAAATGTGTACTAAACAAAGTGATAATCTAATATGAAGCTTCCCATAAGCGTTGTTAACTATCATTGGAATTATCTTATCTTTCATTTGATTTTTACTTTGGAAAATTATGAACCTTATCTCAATGCCCATTTTGAGTCATCTAGAGTTAAGTACTTGATTGACTATCAAGTCGAGAATCACTTGGATAGTTAACCAAATACTAGGGCTCAAAATTTGTGGTATTGTATTTAATTCCTAGTTTGCATGGAAGGAGATGGATTTTGTAGTTATGGGTAATGTTGTACATTATGCATGGTTGTCTACCCATATGCTAAATGTACTTCCTCAAGCTGAATGGTTTACACATAATGGAACAACGTACAAAACTATGGGACAATATTATTGCTCACAGGGAATGAAAATTGAATGTTCCATTTGTTTGGGCCACTAGATGTCAAATATTGACTTGACATATCAAAATGACCTCATGTAAGCAGTTGCATGGTCCTATCAAAATGACCTCATGTAAGCACCTGCATGGTCAATAAATACTTACATAGTTCATTAATCAAGTTGGTGTCATGATGCTTGTTGCATGACTTGTGTGATTAGTTAGTCAAGCTAGTGTCATGGTGCATGTTGCATGACTTGCATGGGCTTTGTTGCATGAAATGAAAGGCCCTTTCCTCATGTAATAAATTTATCCCATGGTGTTTCCTATACATATGTCCTAGTACGCTTTCGTATAGCTCCTAACCTATGGTTTTTCTAAAATTACTACACAAATGTTGGTTTCTGATATACGTAAATATATTACACGGGAGCTTACCTCAATAGTTATTGGAAATCTATTTACAATTGGAAACAACAATATTCAGTAATTTATAACAAAATTATCATATTTAGACCAAACTTGTCACTTGTTTGCATTCCAAAAATGTACTGAAGATTAAGGTACACAGTTTGGAATAGATATTGAACTCATCAAAAGGTGTACCATTGTTCTAATACAAATCTTGGCATAAATCATGTTGAAATGCCTATGGTAAATCTACAAGCATACAAGCATCTTAGTTTAGAGTGTAAAAAGTCTTGTTGACTGCTCAATGACAAGTTATAAATATCGTTTATGTCCACTTAAGGAAGCAACCATTAATTGTAAGAATAAATACATTGAAGACAAATCTAATCATGTAGGTTTATACTCTGTTTCAATTGAGTATATCTTTGTTTTACTATGTTTTGTTATCACTTTAATCCTTGTGATTTCATGTTGCTGAAAATATCAAAGAGAATGTGTAGTGTGGAGTGTATGAATACAAGTAGAAGGATTCAACTTAGACATTGCTAGAAACGAAGGGGTGGAGAGGGAGCACGTGGTAGTTTCCATTTTCTTGTGGATAATGGATTGTATTACATCTTTTATAGCAAGTAGATCACATTTGCAATGCCACAACTTCCATAAAGCCTTGTCATATAGAGTAATATCTACACAAATAAATTCAGACTCCCAACATATTTGACCCCTAAAGAACTTCCAAATTTATGGAAATGGTTGGAGTTGTATTCAAGATAGATCTTTGAGCTTCCACGGGATGACTGTGCTTGTGGAGGTCTATCTCTGAGTATTAGTCGCACATAATCACTATGTAATGGCCTATGTATCTTACATCTCTCATCAAATCGTGTGTGATTTTAAGGTTGTAATGAATAACTTAACTTGACATACATATTCTCCATGTTGAACATTTCACTTGTAAGTGATAGATGGATTGACTCTTATATCAATTGTGCACACAAAATTTCTTTAAAGTAATAAGCAATTTAGTAGCAATTAGAAACATAATTTATTAGCAATTAGCAATAAATTGACTACATTAAAAACTTGAAGAAACTTAAAAAAAAGAATGGAGCAATCAATCAATCATCAAAATATTTTTTGAGGATCTCTGCAAAGAAAAAGAAATCAATTGAACATTCCTTGGGAGAGCACCAGGTAGAGTGTCTAGAAGTTTAGTCAGCACTTACATAGAATAGAAGATATGCATTAGGTGTTAGCTTGTCTTTGGATAACCCAAGATCTGATGAAGGGAAGAAAAGGAAAAGAAATAAAAGACCAATTGATAATGAGCCTGAAGAATTAGTATGTTCAGAAAACCCCAAAGAGCATATGGAGATTCCAAAAAGGTTTCAAAGAAAATTCAAGGACTTAGAGAAAAGTGAGACAGATGAAATTATTCTATCTCGGACAGAATAATATCAGGATGTTGATTAATTGGTAATAAAAAATGGTTTCAAGCATTCACAATGATGCTCAAATGATTTTATATCTCGATTCAGGTGAAGATAAGTTTCTGCATAAAAGAGCGAAGACTAACTTGGAAGAGGATGCAGAAATAATCATTGGGTTAGTTTCAAATATAACAATTGGCAATTCATAGTATGGTTTACATGAGTAGAGAGATAAGGAGAAGCCATTGAAGAAAATGGGGAAGAAGATGTCAAAAGTAGATGTTGTTGTCCTTACTGAAGGGAATAATTTAATGGGTTGCATGTTAACCCTAGGTTTGGTTCATGTGAGGAATTGGTTGGAGGAAAGCCATTGAAGAGAGGTGCTAAGAAGGTAGAGGATGCCAAAATCCTTGATAGGATGGCAAAGTCTAATGGTCCAATTAAAAATAGTGCCTAGATCCTTATGTGCTTTGATGGAGATGGATGGAAGCCTGGAAATAGAAAAGAAAGGAAAGTAAAAGTTGATGTTGAAATCCTTGGTGGGGTGTGAGAGCTAAATGCTTTTCAGAATAGTGATCAACCCAACTACCAACAGATAGATGAAAGTAAGCATGGGAAAAACAAGTGAAGGAGGATAATATTGTATCCTTAGAAACGTTGTCTTCCAAACAAGCTATTATAGTTGATAAATTAACCACAGACACAAAACCCTCAAAGAAGCTCCCCCCTATGGCTATACCATCAGTTGCTTCCAGTTTTTTTTCATTCTCTATTATACATTTTCTCTCTACTGTTAGAACAACTATGCTTTTCCCCTCTATAGAAGATATCTCAGAGGTGGTGAATCATTCAGAAAAAAGTGATGGAGAGAGAGAGAGAGCTCAAACCAGGAGGGCCAGTTCACATTTTCTTTTGATGGGAAGGATGAAGATCAAAATCGTGTGTTCTTAAATCGTTGCCTTGATGGCTATCCTGACATGTGTAAAACAGGTATAGATCCTAGTTATCCAAAACGTGAGTTATATTAGCAATTATGGGAATTCTTTGAAGCCATTTGCAAACCTAGGTTGCTTGCATACCCTTTCAAAGGGTAATCAAAACCTAAATATGGCCCATTGAAAAATTCCATCATGGCTAGAGGCCTTGCAATACTTAGAAGAGGATGCTATATAAGGTTACATAGCTCAGACTTGTTTCCCTAGAAAATTCTGGTCCTTTAGTGAGTAAGGTGGGTGGGTATTGAGTTATGTTATAATGGCTACACCTGTCAAGATTCTTGTTACATACCTATGTTATATCTATTTGTCCCTTTCTGCCATGGTGCCAGCTACAGGTTGTCCACTACAACAATTCTTTAGTTTTTCATATGCTTATTTGTGTGTATTGATGGATTGGTCTCAGTCATAGCCAAAATTGCTATTCTAAAGTTCATTCAATATTTAAATCTCTTTTATATTTATATTTGCATTTGATTCACATATTAAATCTTATGAATGTTGGACAAGTAATAGTTACTTTCTTTCTACATTTATTCAAATTTTCACATTGTAAATTGCCTATTACATTTCCCGTAGAATTCCAATTCAATTCTTTGTGCTATAGGTTTTTCTTTGTTGTACTATGTTTGTATTCAATTTACCTACCGCATATCAGTTGGGTTCAATGCAAATACCCGAATAGGGGACCTACTTGAACCCGTGACTACGAGTGGGTGAAAAACACACAAGATCACCATCTAAAAAAGACTTAGTTGACTAGAAGTTGGTTTATTTAAAATGATGTAGGTTTCTTTCTGTGTGGCCTTGGGCTACCACTCTATCTTTCACAAAAGAGGTGATTGGTTTAAAATGATGCAGTTTTGCTGCTTTTTGGCTTTAGGATTAGTTGGAAGTGATTGTACTCTATCTTTTACAAAAGAGTTAAGGGTATTATATTAAGTTTAAATGGAGGATAATCATCTAATAATGGAATGGGTATTAAACTAATTGTAGTTGGAGGGAAATTTAATGTCAATTCAATCACAATGTTGTCATTGAATGTTTACAAGTAACATGAATTTATTACAAGCTTGCTAAGAAATTAGTTTGTCTTTTAATATAGGACAACTCAAATGAACATCAATTATAGTGCACCCGAAAGTGAACATCATCTTCTCTAAAGCTTTTGCACTTTAACCTAATTATTCCAAATCGCCCTATATTTTTTAGCTCTTTCATTGAATTGTACTAGTTAACCATTAAAGAGTCTCAATACATAAAAATTATCCCTATTCCCTTCATATTTCAATATCTATATATAATTAACTCATCAAAATCTTGTTTTTAATGATAAACTCATAACCTTGATTTTTAAAATACCATATAACTACCATCTACTTACACATAAATATAAACAAATAAAATTTTCATATATATTGTTAATTAATGATTCAGATATCATTAAAAAATACCATATCTGATAGTCTCTTTACACATTATAGTCATACAAATAATTGAACATTCTCTCTATCTACAAAAAAATATATATTGTATTTTCCCATATCTCACAATTCAAAAACATAAATACAAAGAAGAGTATAAAGTGGAGTAACAAATGATATGTGGTCATCTTTGGTCTTGGGGCAATGACGCAGCTAGTGAGGTAAAATCCAGTCGCATCAAATGCTGGTTGAAAACTATTACCAACCTCCCTCATTGTCCTGGGCTACGCCTGGCCCTGCAAGAATTTTTGGAGGGCTCGCCTTTGGCTCGAGCCCCGAATAATTCAAATTTCCAAACTGGTAGCAAACTATAGATACAGAAGACGAAATTTCCATGGCCGTGATTGCTGGTTAACTTATAACATTGTCCGTTAACTAATAATATTGTCCTATATGGCATCTGTTGGCCTATGGTAAATTCGTGAAGATATTTCTTCGTGGATGTTCAGGATTTATTCAGGACTGACTGAAGAACATTACGTGGGTGGGACTAGCTGTTCAATTCGGATATTGTGCTATATTGCATCTGTTAGGCTATGGTAAATGCAGGAAGATATTTCTTCATGGATGTGGACGAAGTATTATAATACTACAAGAGAACTTGCATTGTTGCAGTTATTACCTTCTCTTTGGTCTGCTGTAAAAGCCAGTTAGTTTATAATTCTACTATATGTTACCTGTTCATTCTTTCTACAGAAAACATTTTATATGCACGTCAATATCAACTCTATGTAGGGATGCAAGTGGCACTCCGCATGGGATTGGACGTCAAAACCATTTGTTTGATTTCTAGTAAGTTTTTTTATTTGAGCTTCAACCGGAACAACCATTCTAAGTGTTTGACGATTTGAATATGATTATTCAGGAGGGTTTGAAATTATTAATTAATTTTTCTTGTATTTGGAGATGTGACATGTAGCAGCTTTAGGGGTTTGGAAATCAGAGCTTTCTCAACGATTCAAATTGTTTGGCACTTGGAATATGATTGAACTTCAATAGGGTTTGAGATTCATTAATTCATTTTTTTCCTTAACGATTAAAGTTCATTAAGGAGTTAACAGGAGTTGTAAAGGGGTGTCAGGCTTTTATAATGTAATCCAGTCACTGTAAACTGATGAGAAATTTGAGAATTTTACTTGTCAGGGCAGAAATCGGTCCTTGTTGGCATGGCACTGATTCTCAAAACTGTTTGAGATGAAAACATCTTCAGTAAAAACAAGGTGAATTAATCATTTTTGATATTCTGTAAAGAATTGGCATATCATACTCTTATGACCATAACACCTCTCTATAGTGAGCTTTAAGTTCTATTTGGATGAGTAGGGAAAGTTAGTGAATTGTAGAGTGATATAAGGTTGATAAATCTCCCCATTCCCATGTGTTGGCATAGATAAGTGACAGGCTTTTATGAAAATTGTAATGACCTATGTTACCATGGCAGAGCCTTGCTAATCACCTTGCTAGATTGAAAGAATCATCTCTCCCAAGGTCAGACAAATGGAATAATTTCAATATAAATGGAAAATAGAACAATGTTTTGTGTGCAGTTTAAGAAGCCCTTCAAAGTTCTAGCCAATGGTGAAATAAAACGATAGGATGGATGGCACTGGGATGCACATTGGATCTTACATTGAGAAGGAATATTTAATAGCAAAAAGAAAAGTATCATATGCATCGAATTTGGATGGCCCCTTATTCGAGGTCTCCCACGTGATAGATGCTAAGCAATGTCCTGCCCTTGCCCCTGCGTGCATTTTTAGTTATTGGGGTTTGTTTTTAGGTCATGGAGGAAACTCATTCAAAATAGAGTTCTTTATAGTAAGAAGACATGCTGGTACAGTAGAGGAATTACTTTATGTTCTGATTGTTTATTTAAATGGGTTGGCCAAGAGATGGATATATCCTTGTTAGTATGTTTGGTTGAGAACTCTATAGAGAGAGTGGACAAGGAAGGATGACCATATGTTTGAAACCAAGGAGATGAATGAAGTTTTGCATAACCTACATTAAATAAAATTATATCCATTCACTTTGACTTAAAAAGTGGACCATTAGATTCCTATTTGATGATTTAGTATAGAAAGTACATTACAAATTGGTATAAGAGCCATTGTTTATAGCACTGGGGATGTACAAGCTCAAAGACATAAATAATAAGATGAAAATCTTCACAAGTGCGGTTCTGGGATGGTAAGACAACATTATGACTTTCTAAGCTATGGCTATTTCCTACATATGGGTGTGATGTCATTGTGAAGTTCTCAACAAAGATGAATCTTGTGTATTGAATAGAAATTTCTAGGATATGCACCAAATGAGGAAGATAGGAAAGATATGTGGAGGGTATTTAAGAAATGTTAATCTAAATATATTTTTTAGATTCCCATGTGTGTGCTATGCAGATAATATGTGTGGCAAAGATGTCCTTAATCTCTTGTGTGAAATGCAACAAGTAAAATGGGGTTGAACCTTTTTTTTTTGCCACTTTTTTCATTGGATATGGTTACCAATATCTCTAGAATGAAGGAAGTCCATATCCAACTTGGGGAGTCAGATTGGCATCTAAAGTGATTGTGGAGAAGAACCTTGTCGATATGTATGATTACAAGTGGAACATGGAGATGGTGTTGTCCTATGACAGTTATTTTCTTGTATTGTCAAGAACCTATGATTAAGAGGATTACTTAGGTTACATATATTGTACTTTACATTCTAGACTTACAAAGATGTATGCGAAACTTGTTTGAAAACCTTTTCTATATTATGTAAGTTTGGGATTGCATAGGTCAATTGTGTGGGTTCCTTCGATAGTTCAAATTGATCTCTAATTGTCACCTGTGATATGTTGTAACTATGTGAGTCAATTTGATTTTAGTTTTTTACTCTTCGATGTATTCTAGAGTGGAAAGATCATGGAGAGGTCTTTGATGCTCTTATATTCTCTGAATCATCATTGATAAAAACTCTAGTTGGAAATGATAGAAATCAGTTTGCATAAACAAGAGGTAGTCTGTGAAATATCAATTATGCTACACTCAATTCAAAATCATAGAACATGATTAACACGGAGCCAATCCTTATTTATGTTGCTATCTTTCCACAATGGGACACAATGTGCCATGTAGAAGTTGTATTCTAAGTTGGATAAAAATGAAGTTGCACATAAGTTCTTCCACAAATGTTTGTAATAGAGATAGTGTTATGGAGCACCATGATTGCTACATATGTACAAAATGGTCTCCATCATGAGATTTGAATCTCTTTCATTATTTAAAAGTTATAGGATTGAAGCCCACCTCTGTGACCTTTGCAATAATTCTCCCTGAATATGCTGATCTATTAGTCCCACAAGAAGGTCCGAAAGTCCATGTCTATAGAATAAAAATAGATTGAAGGGGCATTATTTTTTGGGGAATGCACTAATAGATATATACACCAATTGTGGAATTGTCAATATTGCTCACACTGATTTTGAGGGCATGTCTCAAAGAGGAATAGTCTCATGGAATTTATTGATGATGGGTTATGTACAAAGTAAGAAGTGTAGTGAGGCCAATAAATTCTTTCGTCAAAAGGGTATTGGATGAGGTAAACTCTGATGAGGTCACATTTGCCATCTTTTTATTGACGTGTGTTCAAATAGCTACTTTGCAGCATGGAACAAAGACCCTCAGTTAAAACTAAATTTTATGTTTAATTAATTTCAACCCAAATTTCCAAACATAAATTTGATGAGAAAAGGAAATTGCCATTGGAACATTTTACCTTCTCAACTCTCTTTGGTTTTATATTCCATGATGGAATCATTTTAAGGATGAAAGGACATCTTCTACAAAGAGATGGAAAAGGCAAAAGAAGGAAAATGTGGAGAATTTGGATCATGTGCCTTGTAATGATCATACTTATCATGGCATGGATGATCAGGATGGTTGTGGCTCAGGACTTGGGTTTGATTTCTGCTCTCCTTATTATAATGGTGACTCATCATCTATATATTCTGGTGGCAAGGCAGAACTTGTGTACAATAAGAATGGTTCTTTGACTAGTCCTCATGTTCTTAGAAGTGGTTTAAATGGGTCAAATATGGATGATGGTATGGTACCATTTAAAGATCTCCCTCCATCTATACATTTTGTTCTTGGAAGTATGCCTGAAAGTGCTTCATGAGGAAAACATATATAAAATATACTCTAGAATAAGCAAAATAGAGGCTAGAATAGAAAAAGCAAACAACAAAGGAGGATAAAAGCAATATGCTTACCGATCATCTATGTTTTTCCTTCTTGAGAAGTTGGAAATAACTCAGCAAGGGTCCAAAAATCAGACTTTCGAAATCAGACTTGTGAAAACACATTGCGAAAACATCCAGATGGCTTGGGAAAAAATCAGCAAGATGACTTCATGGGAATTTTGTTCCTGAACATGTCCATACCTAATTGTATTTTAATTCAAATTTTAAATGATATTTGAATCTTGCTACTATGGTTTTTACCAAACCATTGGCCAAAAGCCCTCGTACCAATAATTTGAAACCAACAAGAAGAAAGACATAACATGGGAGTGGAACTAACAAGTGGAATGACCCCATGCCACATGAACATAGCATTATGGAGCCTAATCAAAAGACTGAGGTCATAGGTGCTTGAAAAGAATTGAGTTACAATGATCTGAATTTGAAACTAATTGTAAATGCTTAGCAACGTATTCAATTTAGTAAACATACATGTTTAAGTGATGTACATGTCTTGAAGTTAAAAACAAATGAGTTTTTTTCAGTTGTTTATGACCCTTTTATGCGTAGTAGAATTCATTCATTTCTGTGTTTAACATACTAAAATAGATTTGTTTAGGAAAGTAACTCAACCACAGATGCAAAAGAAGTTGATAACGCAGTTCACCCCTCGTGGGCTACATTTGTCGGGTCCAAGGCTCCCAAATGGGCATGTCCTTGATTGGATTAAAAGCTCTAAATGATTGTACAGCTAAATACAAGCCTCTACAGGCAAAATAGACTGTAAAAATGGATTCAAAACACTCAAATCCTTTATGATTAACTACTGGTTCACCTCCAATGGGTACCTGCAACCCAATATATCTCTCACAATGTTCGGCCCTAGTGGCTCCTAGAACTTCCACGGAGCAAATACACCTCCAAATGACCTCTAATTTCTCTTTCACCTGTGCCAATGGCTTTAGAATCATCTGAGTACTCAAAATCAAAACAAAATTTGTCCAAAAAGGACTTTCCTAGCCAACGTTATGGCTCATTGAAGATTTCCTCGAGTTTGGCCTAGAATCACTCTAGCTAAGTGTAGTGGAAGTTCAATTAGCTCCACAAATTATGGCAGGACCGCCCAAATTTGGTGGTCCACCAAAATTCCCACCAGTCTAACCATGCTTTAACCATTTGCAATTACTGTGCATGGGAACAAAATTCCAGCGATGGTTAAGCGCCTTGGATTCTGTGCTGACTAGTTGTTTAACTGTTTATTTAACTCACCATTTAACCAACATATGTGAACACATTGCAATACAGGTGGTGACTGTTAGGTAATACCCCGCGCAGTCAGGAGTTTAGCACCTGGACTTTGGTGTTGCGGACACATGGTAAGAGGGGTGTCCCTTAGGGGCTGGCCCCCTTCAGGCCCCGCCCAAACAGAATTCAAAACTCTTAACCAATTCATTCTGCTCACATATCAAGTCCCAACCATATGGTCTAATGGTAAGACGAGGAACTGTTACCTGACAGGTCATGGGTTCAAACCTCTCCGTTGCAACCAAAATTTTAATATGACCGTTGCCCTCCGCTGATGTCATCCAGGCCACGTGGTGGCCTTCAAGCCTACCACGTGGCAGCCTGTGATTGGCTGCCCAAATGGAATATTCTATTTTAATTTTTTTTGAAAAAATTCAAAATTCAATGTTATTGGGCATTTCATCTTTCTAGCATAACTTTCTCATATGGCGACCATTTTCCGAACCGTTCACAAAGCCAGAATTAAGAATATGAGCTCTATTCGGTCATTCGGGTTCAAACCAGTCCTAAGCGCTTTCATTTTTAAAACTACATGTAAATGCTTAGCAAGGTATTCAATTCTGTAAACATACATGTTTAAGTGATGTAAATATCTTGTAGTTAAAAACAAATGAGTTTTTTTCAGCTGTTTATGACCCTTTTATGTGTAGTAGAATTAATTCATTTCTTTGTTTAACATACTAAAATAGATTTGTTCAGGAAAATAACTCAACCACAGATGCAAAAGAAGTTAATAACACAGTTCACCCCTCGTGGGCTACATCTACGAGGTCCAGGGCTCCCAAATGGGCATGTCCTTGATTTTATTAAAAGCTCAAAATGATTGTACAGCTGAATACAAGCCTCTACAAGTGAAATGGACTGTAAAAATGGATTCAAAACACTCAAATCCTTCATGATTGACTACTAGTTCACCTCCAATGGGTACTTGCAACCCAATACAACTCTCATAATGTTGGGCCCTCGTGGCTCCTAGAACTTCCATAGAGCAAATACAAGTGCAAATGACCTATGATTGCTCTCTCACCTATGCCAATGGCTTCAAAATCATTTGAATACTCAAAATAAAAATAAAAATAAAAAATTTCGTCCAAAAATGACTTTCCTAGCCAAAGTTATGGCTCATTGAAGATTTCCTCCAGTTTGGCCTAGAATCACTCCAACTAACTGTAGTGGAAGTTCAGTTAGCTTTGCCAATTATGGCGGGACTACTCAAATTTGGCTGTCCGCCAAAGTTCCCGCTAGTCTAACCGCTCTTTAACCGTTTGCAATTACTATGCATGGGAACAAAATTCTGGCGGTGGTTAAGTGCCTCGGATTCCGTGCTGACTAGTTGTTTAATTGGTTGTTTAATGCACCGTTTAACCCACATATGTGAACACATTGCAATACAGGTGGTGACCATTAGGTAATACCCCGTGCAGTTAGGAGTTTAGCGCCTGGACTTTGGTGTTGCGGACACATGGTAAGAGGGTTGGCCCTTAGGGGCTGGCCCCCTTTGGGCCCCTCCCAAACAAAATTCAATACTCTTAACCAATTCATTCTGCTCACATATCAAGTCCTAACCGTATTGTCTAATGGTAAGACGAGGAAGTGTTAAATGACAGGTCGTGGGTTCGAACCTCTCTACTGCCACCAAAATTTTAATATGACCATTGCCCTCCGCTAATGTCATCCAGGACATGTGGTTGCCTCTGAGCCTGCCACGTGGCAGCCTGTGATTGGCTGCCCAAATGGAATATTCTATTTTTTTTTTTTTTTGAAAAAAATCAAAATTCAATGTTATTGGGTATTTCTTCTTTTTAGCATAAATTTCTCATATGGCAACCATTTTTTGTACCGTTCACAGCACCGGAATCAAGAAGACAAGCTCTATCCAGTCATTCAGGTTTAAACCATTTTTGAGAACTTTCATTTTCGACCATTTTACGACACTTGGCCCTGAGCTCCTCATCATACAATAAAGCCGTGAGTTTCATCTGCTTCGAATAAAAAATGCACTATTCTGTGAAATTGGGGATAATTCCAAGGTAAGATTACATGGACCGTATTAGCTAATAAAGTACCAATAAAGCCCATTGACAGTGAAAATTGAATCATGTGTCAATGACCTAAACCTAAATTGCCAAATGCACTGAGGCAATAACACAGACATGTACCAAATATAAATGTCCATGTAACGTGACATAGTCTTGGTGTATACCACACTCTGTGTGTGTAAAAGAAATAATAAACAGTCTTTACTTACCTATCAGCCTCATCCAAAATTATTATCTTGTGCTGCCTAGGAGGGAATGTTACCTTCTTCTGTGCAAAAATTTTGATCTTGTTTCTCGCAACATCGATACCCCTAGAGAAGACAATGCAATACCAACCAAAACCTTAATAAATTGTATAAATTAAACGAAAAAAAAATAGAAAATTTCATCCAACCATGGAATTGTTTACCAAGTACCTGTCATCAGACATTCAATCAAACCACTCAAAATGCATATGAATATTGATCCATTAACTCAATGAACTTCCCAAACTCTGGTGGGGAAGGCGTGGTTTTCGGTACCTAGATCCCTTCCTCTCTTCTATTGACTGTCTTCGTCCTGCACACCAATAAGGTACTATGTATTGAGATGGTGACGATTGAATGTGGGGGGTGAGCCTCCTTGTTGTGACCCGTATTCATGTCATGCTAGATTGATTAAGGGGTTTATTACAGATATTCATTTCTACATTGTAGGATCCAACCGCATTTATTGGGTGTCCCATCAGTCGACCTTCTTCAGCCTGAGGTTGGCTTGCTGAATGTGGATCTGAGTTTCCTCGCTATTGAGCACAGCCTCCTCTAGTAATCAACGACCAATTTTGAGCTCCGTGAGAGGGATAAGCGCAATGGGGCCAAACTACCAAGAGGATTTGAATCTAAAGGCATGATAGAATGTCTACCGTCAGATGACATCATTGACTACCATATATTTGTATTTCAGTCAAACCATTTTTCAAATAATTTGGAATATTACACATTTTATTTTTTAATCTGAATTATTTTTTTACTTGGAAAAATAAATGGCCACATAAAATAAAATAATGATGCCACATAGAACAAAACAATAATGCACCCTTTTATTGATATGAATTAAATTCTACCTAAATCAATAAATTAATTATAAATTAAGTAATTATTCTTTGTTCAATTCGGATTTTATATCAATTAATTAATTTTTTGTATCAATTAATTAATTATTTGTTAATGTTAATGTCAATTTAATTTTATAGTAATTTTTAAGAATATATATTATATATATATATATATATAACAATTTATAATTTTATAGTAATTTTTAAGATATATATATATATAATAATTATTTGAGCTATTCTTGTATTAAGATTGTTGTTGTGTCTTTCATTTTTATATTTTAATCCACTTTAAACATGCTTAAAATATGCTTTCACCTTCATTTGTGGAGGTTGTATACTTGCATATTCAAAGAGTTTTGATGTAGATTTTGCCTTAAAAAATCACTATTGTGATTTTGATGGTGATAAATTACTCTGTAAACAGTGTTAAGGGTTATTTAGAATAAATGGGAAATTATTTTTGAATATCTAAGACTAATTGATCTGATAATGAGATTTAAGACAATAATAAGGTATTACAGACTTATGTGCATGGATTAGTCTATGTCATTTTATGCAATGGATCGATAAGATTGCGAAATGCATAGACAATGAAGCAGTAAACAAAAAAACATAATAGGCAACACATGACACAAAAAATTTAATGAGGAGTTCACCCAATACTCGTGGGCTACATCTCTTGGTCCAGCCTTCAGCGGTGGCCTCTTTATTATGTCTTCAAGCAGAGTTCTTTTTTCAGCAGTGAGCTCTATTTGAGCCTCACAAACAATAAAATACAATAACAAGAGCTTTACTTGAACCTCTCAAGTTCTCTATGAGTACATAGACTCCCTCAATGCTCTTTGTCTCTATGTTGACTCTCTCAGCATTTGCCTACAATATTGCCTCCCTGCTGCGCTCAATGTCTGTCGCTTTAAAGCCAATGTTGCCTGTTCATTTCAAGTTACCGTCTCTCGATCTCCTCGGCCTCTGTTTGCTTTGAATCGCTCTGCCAGCATTACGCAATCATTTTTTAATGCACAGAGAGGAGGTGGCCACCCATTCTAAAACATAAGAGTGCCTCGGGCCTCTACAACTCCTGAAACGATCGCGCACTGTTTTCATAGTGAAAATGTGTTTTAACAAAGAAATTCCACCAAAAATCAATGTATCGGACTTCAAAAGTCCTTAAATCCTTCCTATTCTCCCATTGGCTCTGCCTATTGGTCGTTGTTGCTTATTGCAATGGCTTCGTCCCTTTGTGTTTTTTTAATGTACTAAAAGCTGCAAAAATGAATTAGAATTGGCTTTCCCCGGATATATAATACCTGAAGGTACCCTTTTGGGTCCAGCATATCGCATCGGCACTTTCCCCTTCGCATTTCGTTTAACAAATTAAATTGCAAAAATACATTAAAAGTAGCTTTTGCGCAGATCTCAAATCTTATGAAATATTATTTATAAGCCCATCGGGTCCGATTCATCGGATCACACATAATGGTTTCCCTGATTGTGATATCGCAATCGCTCATCGCAATAACCCCCAGGCCATTGTAAGCACTCCTCTGATAGCGATCCTGCGATTTAATATGGGTCATCGATCTGCACACTTGATCGACGGTCCATATTAACTCCACCAATCATCGTCGCCATATATATGTGTTAAGTGCAAATATCCCTATTCTACTAGTGCCGATTGTGATTACTGATTAGATCTGGACCGTTGATTGGCTAGATCTGATGGCTACTGTGCATCACTTGTTCTGCCTTTGATACTCTGTTTTTTCATTGATTTCATGGATTGTTGCCTCCCGATAGTGGTTTGAAAGGATTCCTTATGCGATTCTCTTTGGTTTTTGGCATGATTTTTGAGTTTTTGAAGACAGATAGAGTATTTCTTGGATCCATTTGGATCGCGCCTTCCCATTGAAAAGTATTTTGGACAACCAAAATTTGGTTTTCAAGCATTGTTTAAGTGAGAATACAGTTGCCTCACTTGCCCAATCTCTATCCATTTTTCAATGCTAGGTTTTGAACCTTTGAGTCCAATTCTAAGGTACTCCACATCCCCTCTATGTGTTGTCTTCACCTTCTTGTCCAGAATTGTATCTTCCTGCAGCTCATTGAGGTATTCGGGCAACAGATCATCAATGGAAGGCAATTGACTTTGCTCTTCAAGATCTTCAATTAATGAAGGTTCAAACAATCTTAAATTTTTTGCATTTACTACTGAATAGATGTGCATGTATGCTAGCAGATCAAGGCAGAAAGCATTCTCATCAATTTTCTCAAGTACCTTAAAAGGCCCATACCTTATTGGCTTCATCTTCTTTCCTTCACCTTGCATTCTATCCTTGTTGATATACAGCCAGACTTGATCGCCAACATGGAAGTTGTGCTCCACCTGATGCTTATCATGCCTTGCCTTATATTTCGCTTGGCTCTTTTCCAACTGTTCCTGCACTGCCTGGTGAATTTCTTGTACCTATTCAATGGATCTAGTTGATTTGTCCACATCACTATGTCCAGCAACAACTATGTCTTTTTCAAAGACAAAATCCAAGGGAGACCTTGGTATGAAACCAAAACAGGTCTCAAAAGAAGATCTTTGTGTAGAAGAATGTTTAGCATGGTTGTAAGCATGTTGCACATAACATAAGTGTTCATTCCAAAGCTTGGGATGCTTGCTGCAATAAACCCTGAGCAACTGGATCACTGTCTTGTTGACTACCTCTGTCTGGCCATGTATCTGTGGATGAAAGGTTGTGATTTTCTTCAATCTAGTGTCCATTGATTCCCACAGACTTGACCAAAACTTCCCAAAAAATCAGGCATCTCGATTAGATACTATGGAAGTGGGTAACCCAAAATGCACCCAAACATGCTGAAAGAATAATTTCACTATTTGTTCATCTGTAATCTACTTATTACAAGGTATTAAAATACATATTTTACTGAACCTGTCCATAATAACATATAAATAGTCATGTCCCTTTCTAGATTTTGGTAATCCCCCAACAAATTCCATGGAAACACTTTCCAAAGCACGGGAAGGAACTGACAGTGGGGTGTACAAGACTAGTTTTCTATTGCTAGGCTTGCTTTTAGCACACATGGTGCACCCTCTTACATATCTAGAAACTGTTTCAAGCATTTTTGGCCAATAACAGTATCTTTGCAACTGTGCAAATATTTTACTTACACCAAAACGACCTAACATTAGGGAAGGATGTGCATCCCTAATTATGTTAATTCTCTTTGTTTGTGGAATGCATAGCTTTCCCAGATGATACAAGAGTCAGTCCTTAACATAGTAATGCAATTCTTCTACCTTTTTTCCATTACTTAAAGCTGCATATATACATCTTTAAAACCTATACCTTGAGCATATTGTTCAATGTAGCTTTCCTACATTACTGAGTTATGCTTAAGTATAGTAGGTGCATTTATGATTGGTCTGGACAACATATCTACAACTCTATTGTGTATGCCCTTTTTATATCTAATGACTAAATGAAAGTGCTGTAAGAAACCCATCCACCTATAGTGTCTTGATTGCTGCAATTTATTTTGTGAATGCAAGTACTGAAGTGGCTGATGATCAGTATGTATTGTTGTTTCTTTGCCCATTAAATAATTGTCACACGGAATGAGTCGAGGTTGCGGACAAGATTGACCTTCCTAGTATCTACTGATATCTAGTGACAAGCAAGCCAATAAAAAACTATCTTTCTCTAAATATGCAAGTAAAAAAAAGGCAAACAAATGTTTTTAGGCCTACCTTGGGTCCAATGCAAGTTTGTGGAAGCCTCGCTCCCTTGCTCCAAATGAGCTTCCTTAAAGTGTAATCTGCAAACACAAACAAGAAAACAATTAAATAGCACCTGAAAAGCCAATATTATAAAGCATATTCATCATAATGATCAAGGAGATTATGAAACAAACCACATAAGACAATTTGTTGAGAAAAATGAATCTGATTGTATTAATTCAAATGAAGAAGAACTTTACAACCTGTGCCTTGATTCTGTACAAGCTCCTCCCAGGGTCCGGCAAGAAGTCTCCTCTACTTTGACAAGTTTCACTCACTTCCCAATGAAACCAAAAGGTATGTGATCTCTCCTCTCAAGTTTAACTAGGAAGTCCCAATTCCATCAGCATTTACCCTCAGAATGTTCAACTTCTAACCTCCCCAGCAACTGACCCAATGCCTTAATTTATAGTGCAATGCAGGGAAGTTACTAGGTCCTCCTTCAAAGGGATAAAGCCCTCCTTCAAAGGGATAGCTCCTCCTATCAAGGGATTAGCTCCTTCTCTTTTGGGATGCATGAACTACCTTAGAGCGAACAATCCACGTCAAAGTGAGTTTGTTAGGATAAACTTGCACCTTTTTGACTTTTAGAGGGGTACACACCCACCCCTTTACAGACAGAGCGGGCAGGTACGCAGGTAATATGAAAAAATGGTGCGGGCCCACAGGTAAAAGTAGGAGAAAGTGCGGAACCAGAGTTATAAATCATTTTCAATGTCTTTCTCTCATTTGTAAAGCTTGACATGAAGAGCTAAGGTCTGAGACTTGCTTAGGAGGCTAGTATAAGTGATGATAGACCTATACTGACTGCAAATAATCATGGTGACGATATTTTTGTGTAACAATAATGTTTTCACTTCTTCACACTCTGAAATAATGCATACAATTCTTTATCATATGTAGGATAATTAACTTCTGCAAAATTAAAAGTCTCAGAATGATAGCATATGGGTTTACCATGTTGTATCAACACTGCTCCCATGGCATAATCATTGGCATCTGTTTCGATCTCAAATGGTTTTTGAATATTTGGCAATGCTAGTACTTGTATTGTACTAATTTTTTCTTTCAAGGTGTCGAAGGCTTTCTATTGTTTGCCTCCCCCCTAAAACACTTTGTTCAATCCTGTCAAATCATGTAAGGAGCTGCAATTAAGGAAAAGTTAACAATAAACTTTCTCCATTATTGTGTTGCCCCTAGGAAGCTTCTAACTTCTATAGCAGACTTGGGTTTAGGCCAATTTACAATTACTGCAACCTTAGAGGGGTCTATCTTCAGTTCACCACCCCCTACAATATGACCCAAATAATTCAAAGATGTTTTACCAAATTCACACTTTGATAATTTAAGATAAAGATTTTCTTTTTCCAAAACATTGAGAGTCTGCTTTACATGCTTCAAATGTTCTTCCCATGTTTTACTGAATACAAGAATGTCATCTAGATATACAATTACAAAATCATCAATAAAAGGCCTGAGTACATCATTCATAACCCTCATGAAAGTGGCAAGAGCATTAGTTAAGCCAAAAGTCATAACTAGCCATTCATACAGCCCTTGCTTTGTTTTGAAAGCAGTCTTCCATGCATCTTGTTCTACTACTCTGACCTGATGGTAACCACTACATAGGTCCAACTTGGAAAAGTAAATAGCTTCTTTCAACTGATCCAATAGATCATCACTGCGAGGAAGGGGATAATGATTCTTGACCGTTATTTTATTCAGTTCTCGATAATCAATGCACATCCTCCACGAACCATCTTTCTTCCTCACCAACACGATTGGAGATCTGCATGGTGATGTGCTTGGTCTTATGAACCCTTTCTCAAGCAACTCATGTACCTGCTTCTTGATTTCTGCATTCTCTAAAGTGGATAACCTATACATTCTGATGTTAGGCAATGGAGCATCTTGCTACAAATTAATATCATGTACAATTTCCCTTTTTGGTGGTAGACCTTTAGGTTCTTGAAATAAGATATCACATTCTGAAACAACTCTTTCTAAATCAGCATTTTTTTTATAATCACAACCCTCAAATACATTGGTTTTTTCAGGTTTCTTTTCCTTTACAACCATCAGTAAAAATTGTTTCATGAATTTACAATCCTGTTCATCTGCCCTGAATTTATGAGAGTATAATTATTTTTGAGTTTGTAAGCTCTTACAGTATATTCTATTCCATTTTTAACAAGTTGATACTTATTTTCAGCTCTATAGAAAATGGATTTTCTATCGTACAAGCAAGGACTTCCTAAAAAAATTCCACATATATCCAAGGGAATTACATCTAACTCAACCTCATCTACAAATGCTAAACCAATGGCAAACCTAAGTTTACATTGTCAAGTCACTTGTAGCTTTTCTTTATCACATAACCAACCCAATGGATATGGCTTCTTATGAGGTGTGGTTAGTAATCCCAACTTCCTTACAATTGCTTCAGAAATTAAGTTCACTTGTGAGCCACTATCAAACAAAGTTTCAATCTTTTGATGCTTGGAAATAACTCTAATATGAAAAATCTCATGTCTTCTTCTCTCATTTTCTTCACTATCAATAGTTTGGGCAGAATTACTAGTAGATGCTTCAGAATTTTTTCCTTGTATACCTATGGCTATGATGGTTGTTTCATCACCTGAGTTTGACCCCAAATCTCTCTGAATAGTAGCAGAAGCCTTCTTCTTCTTGCCATCGAACTTCTTGGGTTTTAGCTCTAGATGCAAAGACTAGCAATGTTCACATCATGTCCATCCTTCTTGTAGTGAGTGCATGAAGGTTTGGCCTTTTGTATAGCATTTTCCTTCCTCTCTTTCCTTTTATGCTTCCTCTTTTCCGTGTTCTTGCTTGTAATAGTTTTTCATGATCCCCTAATCTCTGGGTTTACATTCTTGCTTCTAGCCTCTATATGGGTAGCCTGAACAGATATCTCGTCTATGCTAGTAGGCTTAAACATGAGAATGGTGTGCCTCAAATAACTATGTAGACCACTTATATATTTCAACAAAGTTTCAGGTGAGTCTAAAGAAATGCCTAGAATCAAATCTCTTTTTCTAAATTATTGGGTGTAGCTTTGTACACTTTGCCCTTTTAATTGGCGAAGAGTTTGCTAACTCATCATAGCTTGTTGCATATAAGCTAGTGGATAGAATTATTTTTTAATTGCAGAAACAAATTCACTCCAGACAGAAAGAATTTTACCATGCTTCTTCAAGTCAGCTTGTGTCTTGCCTTCCCACCATACCAAGGCAGTTCCTCCAAGGCGTAGGCTGGCGAGTTGAATTTTACTCCTATCTGAATCAATGCTCTGCACCTTGCAATACACATCAATCTATCTAATCCAGTTATCTAGCTTCTCTGCATTTAAATCTTCATCATATATTGGCAAATCAAATTTAACATCTAATTTAATCAAATATGTTTTCTTCTTTGTATTTTCAGGGCTATCAGGAGGTGTGGATAGAGGAGCCTCTTTTCCTTTCCCTTTGCCTTCAGAATAGCCATCTATAAGAGATTCTTCTATTCCTTTTTCTTGTTTGGAAGTTGAAGAATCTTCACTTCGACCTTTCTTAAATTCTCTATACATTTCTTCTACCATGGCTCTCATGGTCATGAAACTTTCCATGAACTGAGAGTCTGAATCCAAGGGATTTCCTTCTGTCATTTTCCTCTTATGATAGACTCTACCAATTTCTGGGTTAGTTTCAACCAGTTCTCCTTGTCCTAATTTAAGCTTTGACCTAGTTATCATTCACAAGCAGTCCAGCACAATCTTCTCTAACCTTAGCAACCTAAAGCTCTGATACCACTTGATCTGATAATGAGATCTAAGACAATAATAAGGTATTATAGACTTATGTGCATGAATTAGTCTATGTAATTTTATGCAATGAATCGATAAGATTATGAAATGCATAGACAATGAAGAAATAAACAAACAAACATAATCGGCAACACATGACACAGTAAATTTAAGGAGTTCACCTAATACTCCTCAGCTACATCTCCTGGTCCAGCCTTCAGTGGTGGCCTCTCTATTATGTCTTCAAGCAAAGTTCTTTTTACAATAGTGAGCTCTATTTGAGCCTCACGCACAATAGAATATAATAACAAGATCTTTACTTGAACCTCTCAAGTTCTTTATGAGTACACAGACTCCCTCAATGCTCTTTGTCTCTGTGTTGACTCTGTCTCGCCATTTGCTTGCAGTACTGCCTCCCCGTTGCGCTCTCCGTCTGTGGCTTTAAATCCAACATTGCCTGTTCATTCTAGGTTCCCGTCTCTCGGTCTCCCCGGCCTGTGTTTTCTTTGAATCCCTCTGCCAACATTATGCAATCATTGCTTAACACATAGTGAGGAGGTGGCCACCCATTCTGAAATGTAAGAGTGCCTCAAGCCTCTGCAACTCCTGAAATGGCCGTGCTCTATTTTAATAGAGAAAGTTTACCAAAACTCAATGTATCAGATTTCAAAAGTCCTTAAATCCATCCTATTCTCCCATCAAGTCCTCCTATTGGTTGCTTTCGCTTGTCGCAATGGCTCCATCCCTTTATGTTTCGTGAATATATTAAAATTTTGAAAATGCACTAGAATTGGTTTTCCCCAAACTTGAAATTATATATAATAGCCTTAAGGTACCCTTTCGGGTCCAACATATCACATCGGTGCTTTCCCCTTCGCACTTTGTTTAAGAAACAAAACTGCAAAAATACATTAAAAGTAGCTTTTGCAAGATCTCAAATCTTATGAAATATTATTTATAATCCATTGGGTTCGGTTCATCGAATCACACAAAATGGGTTCCCCGATTGCGATATTGCACTTGCTCATCACAATAACCCTTGGGCCATTGTTAGTTCTCCTCCGATAGCGATCCTACGATTTAATATGGGACATCGATTTGCACGCTTGATCGACTGTCCATAGTAACTCTACCAATCGTTGTCGCCATATATATGTGTTAAGCGCCGATATCCCTGTTCTGCAAGTGCCGATTACGATTGCCAATCAAATCTAGACTGTTGATCGGCCAGATCTGATGGCTACAATGCATCACTTTTTCCGCCTTTGATACTTTGTTTTTTTCATTTATTTCACAGGCTTTTGCCTGCCGCTAGTGGTTTGAAAGGCTTCCTTATGCGATTCTCTTTGGTTTTTGGCATGATTTTTGAGTTTTTGAAGACATAAAGAGTATTTCTTGGATCCATTTGGATCATTAATCTTTGAGAGAATGGATATACATTCCATAATTATCACATAAACAAAGGGTTAATCTTGCATTTAGTGCTTTATCTCCATGGAGGTTCCCTAAACAAAGGGTCCATGATAATTACAATTCTTATCTCCGAGGAGGTTCTTTATCTCTTAGTGTCCATGATAATTAGAGTTCTCAGGTCTTACTCTTATTCACTATCTTAGGCTGATTTTAATTATTAAGTTTGACAGTTGATGAATATAAAGACAAGAGAATTTGATAGGTTAAGTTCGTGAATATGAAAGAGTAAAAGATATGTGTGTGTACTTGCAAGGCTACATTAGCTGAAATTCCATCTTTCACTATTTTCATCATTATTATCTTGTTAGGTGAAGAAAGAAAATCCATACTTGATAATGATAAGGACTATATGTCCAAATATAGGCAAAATGTTCAAGAAGAATCATATTTATGGTTACGGGCTAAGGAACATGAATTAGTGGATTCCTCTTGTAGTGGAACTTTACCAAAAAATGTTGGTGTGGTGGGGACCTAAAAGTCATCAATGCCACAACCATATCTAAAATTTTTAACATGCAATTCTATGGAAACACATCCTATATTGATGGCTTCAAAGTGGACTCGTGAGGATGGTGGAACTAATATAGATCAAAAAATACAAAGAGTTTTTTAAATGAAAATACATGCATTTATATTAGGTCACACAACCAAAAAATAGATGAAAATGAATTGTGCACATGATGAAGGTAACTTTGTTAAAAATAATTGAGGAGAAACCCTCATAAGGTGGGCACTTCAATTTGTATGTCAAATTGTTCACTAACGCCGCAGAGGTGATTGTAAGCCAAGGATCAACCTCATTAAACAATTTTTCAGCATGTGTGGGGTAGATACACTTTCTCTCAAATTAATGTTTATAGTATCAATCGTGTGGTTTGCACCGCATGCACCAAGTTCGTCAACTAGTTTTCCTACACCAAGTTCATCAATAGTTTTCAAAGGTGAAATGAATCCTCATGCGAATGAATTAAGAGCAAGTAAAAAGGGAGTAAAGGACAATTATTGTAAGACCACGAGTGATCCAGGTGGATATTGGTGTCCACCCACCAAGTCCACTTGGACCCCCACCATTGTTTCTTCCAGCTTTTGAGTTTCCTTAATTGTAGCACAGTTTATTATTTTTAGCAGTGTTTTGGGTCTTGAACTTCCGAAGCCGTTTTGAGGCCCTAAATGACGTTTTTTGGGAAAATTGGGAGCAACATGGATCCATAGACGAATATTTCTCATCCCAGAGTTGTATTTCTCGGATAGATATTTCTAACGAGATATTGTGCGCGTCAAACAAAGATTGTATGCCAAAGTTACGACATCGGGAAGTTGATGTACCAATTTACCCAAACGGGGCCCACAGTTTGGCGTTTCATCTTCTTGGTTAGGTTTTTGGATGTTTAGAGTTTTCCATTGTTTCTCAACAATAAATAGGCCTTAGAGCCTCATTGTAACGTAGTTCAAAGGCATGTAGCCGCCACATCTCTTCTCAGAGATAAGTTACCATCACCCTAGCTAGTTTATTTCCATTTCTATTTGTAAGCATGTTTCAGTACTTTACAATAATGAAATGAAGTATTATTTCTATTGCATCTTTATATGTGTGGTTATATCTGTAATTTTCTGCATTCCTGTTTAAATCCAGACCTACAAGTTGGGAGTGTATAATCAGTGGCAACATTGCCCTATTTTCACATTTCATTGCAATTCCCCAAAGAGAATCTTTATTTTTTAATTCTTTCAACATCACTTATTTCATATCATATGTAACTCCTAGGGTCTAAAAAATAGGCTACCTAGGATATGAATACAAGAAGATTTAACTATTAAAAAGAGTGTAATGGATGGCTGCAACAAATGACAATTACATCAGTAGGTGGTCTAAAAGGCTATGTGAGAAAGAAAATGGTAAGAGAGAGAGGATGACCTCTAACAAAGATGAGAGAATCTAGTATGAAGGCCCTCAAGAAGATATCAATCAGGAAGATGGTGTCAATATTGGATCTGGAAAGTCATATAAATCAAATGCATATGGACCCACAAGCCAACCCAATGACCATACTCCTTCACTTGGTCACAATTGAATGAGATCTATGGGATATGGAAGAAGGAGAGATTGATCAGGTAACAACCTCAATCAGTATGCATATTGTAACAAAGGTCTCCTCTTGTTTCATCAATAACACTTTCCAGCTTCCAAACCTAAAAAATCCATGCCTTTGATCCGTGACTTCTAATCTTTGCAATCTGGGTGATAACATTATGACTATTTGGAAGCATATGAATGGATCTAATTCCATGATGAATCACTACCCTGAGAAGTAAATGGCCCTTGGTTTTAGAGAAATCCGAGGCATGGATTTTTGCATTAGTTTTCTTGACCACATATGTCTAGATGTAGAAAAACAATCATGAGAGAAAGGGTTTGCCCTTGTATTTTCACCTAGCTGCATATATTCGATCAACACAACATGTATTATCACATTAATAAAGCAACATCTACGGTTGGTGGAATAAGCATCCAATGAAAAATTTGTTGTGGAGGAAAGTTGTTGACAGAGATCTCTGGGATATAAAAGATGGATAGATCAATTAGGTAACAACCTCAATCACTAGGCATATTGAAACAGAGGTCTCCTCTTGTTTCACCAATGAAACTTTCCAGCGTTCAAACCTATAAAATCCATGCCATTGATATGTGAGTTCTAATCTCTGCAATGAGGGTGATAACATTATGACTAATTTGATGCATATGAAAGAATCTAATTCCATGATGAATCACTGCCTTGAGAAACCAATGGCCCCTATTTTTATAGGAATCAGAGGGGATGATGTTTTCTTTAGTTTTCATGGCCACATGTGCCTAGATGGAGAAAAAACAACAATGAGAGAAAGGGCTTTCTATTGTATTTTCACCTAGGTGCATATACTTGATTAGGTCATCATGTAGTATCACACTAATAAAGCAACACTCATTGGCTAGTGGCATAAGAATTTAATGGAAAATGTTGTGGACATAAACACAACCACCCATTCTGGTGGCCCTCATGTTTATGATTAGTCATGTAGAGGTGAAAATTAGGTGTTAGCTATATCTAAATCAAATACAAGTGGATTTATACACAAAGACCAAAATGATGTTGACAATTTAGATATTGGATAGAAACACTCATTCAAACATGTAATTGATGACATTGTTTCCATAGACCAATATTTCCTTAGGGAAACAGTTCAGACATGTGAAGATAGGTTTATATGAAATAGATTTCATAAAATTCGAGCAAGAATGTTGATACAATAAATGGTCTCCTCTTTTCTAGATCTTCATGGAAACCTATGAAAAACCTTGAGGATACCTAGGGCACTATGATATATCCTTGGTTTCAATTTTAGTCTTCAACACACTTCTTTTGTAAGTTTTTCACAACAATATATATACTTATACGAGAACATAGTTTCATATCTACTTGGGATAATTTATTATTATACTAGATTAGTCCTGAAGATAGAGTTGGAAGCAAAACGGGGAAATAATTTGTGATTTGATTAACATAGCCAAATGCAAGGGTGGATCAAAAAATCTTGTATCATTTCATGTCAACATTTGACATAATAGAAGATGTTTTTGATTGACAGATACACAAGCTTATTCACAACAAAGTAGTGACAAAAATTCCATCTTGCAACCATCCATATTTTGAAATCTCACTGTTTCACTCGCTGATGATGCACATACAAAAGGGATAATGGATTGATGAAGTATTGAAGTGGTTGAAATGGTTACCTTAGTTTTCCTAGCAGCTTAATAGAGCACCAATAGTGGTTTTCTTAATCTATTGGTGTTGTCTTACAATTTTGGCAAAAAAAAACTAGGAATTAGAAAGGATTTTATCCATTCACATTTGGAAGTTAGATCGAAAGGTCACCTTGCCTCGGATTTTGGGCCTACTAGGTCTTTAGAAAGAAAAGTTAATAATTTGGTAGGGTAGTCATCTAATGATTCAGAGGCCGTAACCCCTGCTCCAATTGTGCAGTACTGTTCAGGTCCTTTGGTTTTAACTATCCGAGGGCTCAAGGCCATTTGTGAGGGGATGCAAAACTCTTCTTGGGGTTGTCTAGCTTTAAGTTTGTTTTCCCTTTCATCCTAGAGATTGGAGAAAGACACATAATGTATTATGACTTTCTTAGGGTTTTCAAAAGTTTCATAAGTTACGCTTTATCTTGTTTATTTTTTTCTTGTCCTTCATATCAAGTTCCATTAGCCTTTCCCTCCTTGGACGAATTGGTGAAGGAGAGCATTGCCCCGACGATGAAGGAAGGTCAAAATGATGTTGAGAATATCTTAATCCATTTGAAGTGTTAAAATTTAGAGACTAAAGGGTATTTATAATTTTAGCACTGTAGATGGATTCAAAAACCCCTTTGTCTCTAAATTTTAACACTGCAAGTGGATTCATAGACCCCTGTAGTGAAATGAAACACTTCAGTATCAAAATTGCAATTTTCCATTTCTTAAGTGACACTATTAAAAATTACTAACATAAATGACTAATTCACATACTTTTTGTACTTACTATTTGGACATATTTTTATTCTTGGACTATAGTATTCATTTATGTTAATCATTATTAATTTTGTCGCTTATTATCTAGTCATATATTTTAGTCCTGGACTAAATTAGTAATTTTAATTAGTCGTTTTTAGTTTGGTCACTTATTATCTAGTCATATATTTTATCCCTAAACTAAATTAGTCATTTAATTTAGTCATTTTTAGTTCGGTCACTTAAAATTGCTCAAATTTAGCAGTAATTCACTCGAAATAATTGCGGTGACTAACCTTTTTATTCAACTAGTCACCAATTTCATCATTTTCTACTAGTGTATGGTGGATCATATATGGTAAGAGGGATAAAGAAAAACTCGTGAAAATTAGAAATGACATTATGGAATCTAATCATGATGAAGAGTCAGATACGATCAAATAGTGATGGAGAAAAAAAAATGGTTATTAACAAAGAAGAAAAGTGATTATCTAAAAGAGGCCATTTGAAGAATTAAATTTCACACGGGATTTTCTTCAAACATAAATAATATCTTAACAAAGAAAGCTGAATTTGGTGGGGTAGAAACACATGATTGGCATACCTTGATTAAGGTAATTATTTTGGTATATATATTTCTATATTGGTATATATACATATTTATCGTTATTATTTCCACTTTGGATTAAACAAATAACGATTCATTTTATTGTTACAGTATGTTCTACCTCTATCTCTCTCACATGACTTGAACAATAATGTCAAACAATTTATATATGATCTTGGCAAATACATGAGGTAAGTAGTGATTTATATGTCAAGTGTTTTTTCAATTAGTTGTTGATCAACTTAATGACATGTGTTTTAATTGTAATTTAATATAATATATTTTGTTGAAACATGTACTTATTTTCTTTCATTATCTGTAGATGGTTATCACTTAAACAAATACATAAAGACGATATAAGCATTGGAAGAGAGAAATTCCTTGGCTAATTTGAGGAATGGAAAAGTATCTACCTTCGACATTTTTCAATGTACAAGAAAACTACCTCATACACGAAGTTGAGGAGAGTTAATTGTCTTGACATATACACACAAGGTTAATGTGGATAGTGGAGAGGCACTTGAAATCATTGAAGGATTTGTTTAGACAAAGAGCATGTCCTGATGGATCTATGACAAAGGGATATATGTCATATCAATCCATGGAGTACATTACTCAGTATATTCTTATATTAGAAGAAAACATGTGTGGATTTTATTTGGGACACGAAGTTCATCAAAACTTTTGAAGGGAAGCACGTATTTGGGAAAGGTAATTAAAATATTTGAATGTGATATATATATATATATATATATATATATATATATATATTTGTATATCATACTTAATTATTTTTTATTCTTTAGTCAATTATTAGTATTGACCATTGTAACTAATATTTATTGGTTAATTATGACTTTCTGATACAGTGGGTTGAGAGTGGGATGCACTACATTTATACATAACAAACAATATTGATTGGATGAAACCATGGATTGAAATATGTGAACAATCTCATGGTATGTTATCATGGCAGGGGGTGTCTACATTGGTTAAAGAAGCTTGTCATGCCTCAGATGTGAATCTTACTCAAAGAGAAATTGATTTAGAAAATGGTTTGAAATTTAAACAACGATGCATGCATTTTCACTGCGTTGCAATATTTTATTAACTTATTTTATAAATATATTATTAATGTGAATGCAAGTGTGTTTTTTCTGCAGACACTTTCCAATTTATATATATGAATATGTTTATTAATTGAAAAAGAATTTTTTTGTGTTTGGCATATTGTAGTTGAAACATCACAAGGTTATGTGGTACAATGGAGGTAATTTTCACACCAAAAAGTTGGATGAAAACATGAAAAATTATGATTGTGGGATAACTATAGTCTTCTAGGTCACTAATGTTTCCTCTATAAGTGACAGATGTCCACAAGTCTCTCAAAATTGATACTATGGGTATTTGGATGACATACTTGAGTGTGACTTTTTCCTTCAAATTGTGCCTATTCGACGTGAAATCATATAGGCGATGAATAAATGAAAATCATATTGATAGAACTATTATGCATCATGCTAATGGATTTCTCATGACTAATACAAGGTCATTTGAGCGAGGATCATATCTCTATGTTCTTCCAATCTAATGTGAACATGTCTTTTACTCAAAGGTTCTAGGTAGAGAGGGTTGGTCATATGTTGTCAGATATGATCAAAGAGGAAGGCCAATAGAGTATAATGTATTTGAATAAGATGATAATAGTGTCGAGGAGCAGTTAGTTAATGATCATGTGTGAGATCACTAAGATGTCGAAGAATTTCAAGGAGACGTTCAAGGTAATGTTCTCGATGAAGATGATATTAATGATGTATTGTCAGAAAATGAACTTGAAGAAGTTGAACCTAATGTTAAATATGATGTTATTCATGATGATATTCATGATGTTATTCATGATGTTATTCATGATGACATTGATGACGATGTTGACATTTTTTATCATTTCAATGTCATTTTTTAATCGGATGACAGAAATTTTGATCTATTGGATGAATACAAAGATTAATGATATTGATATATTCTAATATTCGATGTATGTGTTTATATGTTTTTAGTTGTATATTTGTTCCCTTTAATTTAACTTAAATATTATTTTCTTATTAATTTCTATATAATGTTGATTCTTACTATGCTTCTTTCAAATATTTTATAGTAGATAAATTGGGTTTTGGGAATATTGAGAGTGATGTCGAGGGGGGAGGGGCTAGGAGATGCCATATGAGCTTCCACCTTCACATGGTTGTCCTTCTTTAGTAGAGAATATTATATTATTCTTGAAACCAAGAGAAGCTCATTATCTGTAGAAATTTATATGCTCTTATTAATTTACCCTGCAGATAGTGACCTATGAATCAAGTTAGGGTTGAATTTTTTGCATTTTTTGCTTGTATGCATTAAATTTGCCATGAATATGGTAAATGCATGCATTGACGGTATGGGAGGGTTTTGAGACTCAAAATTTGTAGATGAAGCTTTCTAAATACTTTCTAAATAGAGCATTACATTGGAAAAATGACTAATAAAATTATTATGTATCACTGATAGTGATGCAAGAGCATCTAAGCTCGGTCTATCATTTACTAGAGGAGTTAGTTTGTAAAGTAGGATTTAATTAATTAATGTATTTTTTAATAGTTATAAGAGATAATGATGATTATTGTAAATAGGAGAATATTAGAGTATTGTGGAAGGTTTAAGAGGATTATGGATTAGTTAGCTCTTATCTAGGGATAAGGGATTAGATGAGAGATTTTATCGATTATGAGAGATATTTTGGGAGTTTGTTGAGGGGTCTAGAACCTACTTGGGTTCTAATCCATTTGTATAAATTGAGGAGAGCTTATGAGGTATGTATGATGTAGAAGTGTGTGAGTGAGTGTGACGAATGGGAGGCCAGTCATTGGGCCATGATTTCTCCTGATATTTTCTCGATTAATTAATTATTTTTTGAAGGCTTTTATGTGCATATTCTTGGTGTGGTATTTAGTTTAGTTTTATTATTTTTGTAAAGACCCGTGGATAGAGTGTTGCTTCAAATTTTGGTATCAGAGGAGGTTATGAGAATCGAGCATGTCTAGTGAGTTTGGTGCAATAATGAGAATGGTTGGTGCTATATTATCGTTGGATTAAGCCACAAATGTTGTTTCTATGAGTTAAGAGAAAGTGACCGTGAAGGTGGGATGTCCAAAGGCTAAGAGCTGGCGTGTGAGAGCGAGTCTAAGGGGAAAGCAAGATGATCATGTGAAGAGCCTAGAACTTCAGGCGAATTTGGGCTAAAATCATCGATTCTAGCTGCAAGCCTCCATTGATTGAAGTTGCAACACCTCCATTGATTAAAGATGCAACATCATCGTTTTTGGAACAACGTGATTGCAGGAGTGAGATACATACATTGTTGTTCGCATAATTCTGCAGACATAACAGATGGAATGTTTGAGCGTTGTATGGAGCATAACGTCATGGGTTTGAGCATTTTATGGATCACCGTTTGAGCGTTATTGAAGCATTTTGGAGTGTGGAGTATTATTTAGAGACAACTTCCTTTTTAGTAGCAGAGGGGGCATCGATAATTGCAGAAAGTTGCACCACCATTTTAGTTGGATGGAGATTCAAATATTAACAATGAAAATCAATCCAAACAATTGATTATTGGTTGTCCAGTTGTCATATATGAGAAAAAGTGAGTTAAAAACTCTAGTCATAGAGATTTCTACAGGAAATTACGCATCATTGATTAGAGAGCTAGAGAATGCATCAAAGGTAAATCAAATTTTGAGTCTTGAAGATTATATTTTTATGCAAAGCTGAATTTTGGATATTCATTGATGAAATAGTGTCAATGGATTCGTTTCCTTCGAGAAGCGAGATCTGTCCCCAAGTAAAATTAAAAGACTAAGGAAATCACCTCAGTGAGATCGTAAGAAAACAGAGACCTCTATAAGACATTTGCAATGAAAACTACGTTGATGAGTTGTGTATTAATTAAAAAAACCCATATGCGTGTGATGGACCATGTTTATTGAGTTGTGTTGGAACGAAATTGTACAATCTGACTCGTAATCCCATTCGACCTATGATCTGTGTGGACGTATGCCTACATATGAAGTCTCAACATTAATTTTAATGTCCCTATAACATACTTTGTATATACATGAAATGTGAATGGAGTGACTCGTGTAATTAGAAATGAATTTTGTATATCTTTCATTCAACATGCACATGTAGGGGGGTGAGAACGAAGTTTAAAACTTAATGTTTCATAAACTTTAATATGTTTGAGAGTTGGTGGAGAATAATATTTGGATGGAGAGAGAACTAGTGGTGAATATGATGAGAGATAAGAAATGTTGGTAAATTTTTAATGGAGAGATAAGTGATTTTTTTTAAATTTTGGAATAATGAGTGATTTTTGTAATTTTTGGAGTGATAAGATTGAAATTCGAGGGGTTTTAAATTATATTTTGTCAAAGTTTGTTGTAATAAAAATGATGTATTTTTTGTTGTAACCAACACCTGAGGTCCATTAAAAAAATTGATGTCGAATTAGAAGTCTGGGGTCAAAAATAAATTTAAGTCAAGTCAAAGGTGATGTAATAGGTGCATGATTGATGGATCCCGACACCCAAAGTCTCCTCAAAGTGTTATAAGGATGATTTGAAGAGTTACTGTAGTTGTTGTTTGCAGCAAAAAGGAGGAAGGTGTTCTCAAGGGTAAGGTTCAAGTGAAAGGAACCATTGACCAAGTTTAGAGCAGTTAACTTGGTAAAGTGATTAAGTTGCAAGTTACAATGAACAAGGTGAAGTTCACTACAAAAAAGAAGATTCCAGAGAAAGGATATGAGGATGCCATAGAAATTGGCATTGGTGATGACGAGAAAGATATTGTTGAATTAAAGTTATGACTTGATGTGTTGCTAGAGCTATCACAAAGACAAAGATAGGGATGGGTAATAAAGTGAACAGTTAAATGGCAAATTAAAGAATTAATGGAAAGACGATAGAAGCATAAACTAAAAATTTTGGAAGCAGAGAAACTCTAGACAAACATATATATTTGTGAACCAGAGCAAGGGTCATTTCTTGGTGACAAAGATGATGAGGTAAGCGTGGGTTCGATTCCCACATATTACACTATAGATTCTTCAAAATACCAATATGAATACTTGAATATAGATTCATCTATCAAACCTCATGTTTTTAAATCTAACCATTGGTATGTGGATGCAGGATATGTTGCTAAACAACAAATTGATACAAAAATGAAGCAAGTTGCTGATGAATTGGAAAATTATGGACCAACATCAACATGAGAGATATTGTAGCAAAATTGAAGTTCTTAGAAGAATGGTTGGACAATCCAAAGCCAAAGTGTGACGCAAACAAAATTATGATGGAATACAACATGCCTTCAAATCAACAAATCTGGCACAACAAAAGCATAGAGATCGACAACAATATTCAGTAAACAAAAAATAATGTGCAGTGAGAAGAGAAATTAGATATTGAAATTGAATATATGAAGAAGATGATGTTGAAAGAATAGCATAAAATATTCATTGAAGAAATAAAAAGAAAACATGACCATAGATTACTAAAAACTGAGTAATTATACATGGAAAAAAAGGGAGGACAACTACAACATAAAGTTTGGAAGCCTCGAAGATAAAAGAAAAAAGTCACAGAACATGAAAAATATGAAAAAGTAATTGATCAACGAGAGACCAAATTTTGGGATCTAGGCAGATTTTTATCATCTATTGAAGATTATTGGTTAGGAAACCATGATTTTCTTTTACTTGAGGAGTTTGATGAAGGAGCATCTAACTTGGGTCAATCATTTACTAGAGGAGTTATTTTTAAAGTAGGATTTAATTAATTAATGTATATTTCAATATTTTTGAGAGAGAATGATGATTATTGTGAATAGGAGATGATTTGAGAGTATTATGGAAGGTTTGAGAGGATTATGGATTAGTTAGCTCTTATCTAGGGATAAGGGATTAGATGAGAGATTTTATGGATTCAGAGAGATAGTTTGGGAGTTTGTTGAGGCATCTAGAACCTACTTGGGATCTAATACATTTGTATAAATGGAGGAGAGCCTATGAGGCATGTATGATGTAGACGTGTGTGAGTGAGTGTGAGGAATGAGAGGCCAGTCATTGGGCCATGATTTCTCCTGTAGATATTTTCTTGATTAAATAATCATTTGTTGAATATTTTTATGTGCATATGCTGGGTGTGACCTTCAGTTTAGTTTTATTGTTTTTGTGAAGACGTGTGGTTATAGCCCTACATCAGATAGGTCTTAAGGAATTTTTAATGGCTTTTAAATGGAAACTAAGGGTGTAATATTGGGTCTTAAGGTCTTAAGGTTAGATGTGAGGTATTACTTACAAGGTGAAGCTTCTAGATCTCATAGGTTAGATGTGAGGCATTAAACCACCACATAGGTGTTATGACATATAAATATATTATTTCTATGAGTATAATGTGCAAATAATTGCAATAAGGCTCAGACAACAAGGATGGGTGTCATGACCTCAATGATGGATTTGGAAACAAAGGGAATTTTCATGGTTTTAAATGATGCTTCTAGCATATAAGGGTGATGGATACAGCCTTGGAAAACCAAATATATGACACAAAAAGAATTATATATACATCACCATGTTAAGTACCTATAGGGATTTATTATGCAAGATAATTGGTATTTGTATATGAATTATTTATTGGGCCTTCAGATACCTGCTAATATTTTGAAAAGGATGAGCATGATTATGATTGCATCATTTTGAAGAGTATCATGATGATTATTTATGTCTTTGTAGTTGTGTAGTTCATGTGTGTATTTCTCAATCTGTGCGTTCTTAAACAATCACTATTTCAGAAAATAATACTATTACAAGTGTATAAGTAAAGAAAACATTAGATTGGAAAAGCTACTAATATAAGGATTTATGTATCACTTATAGGTATTAAGGCCTTTCTAATGGTTTTGAAATGGACACTAATGGTGTAGGCTCCAAAATTCTTATGTATTGCTATTAGAACCATCAACATTTCCTTTGTTTCCAAATTCATCAACAAGGTCATGGAACCCATGCTTGTTGTGTAAGATCTTGCAATTATTTAGATATTATACTCATAGAAATAAATATTGTTATATGTCATAAAACCTATGTGGTGGTTCAATGCCTCATTCTTAACCTATGAGATCTAGAAGCTTCACTTTATAAGTAAGACCATGATTTTAGTTCTTGAACCATGGTCAAGACCTCAAGACTCATTATTTTTATGTAAAACTAGAAACAACACCCATATCCTACCTATAGGCTAAAGATTTGATTTATAGGATAGATGACATGATCTCAGGATGCTAACATATATTGGTGATCAATAGGGCCTTGGAAAACCAAATATATGGCACAAAAGGAATTATATATGAAACACCTTGTTAAGGACCAATAGGGATTGATTATGCAAGATAATTGGTATTTGTATATAAATTATTTATCGGCCCTTCACATACATGCTAATATTTTGAAAAGGATGAGGATAATTAGCATTGCATCATTTTGAAAAGTATATTGATGATTATTATTTATGTTTTTGTAGTTGTGTAGTGCATGGGTGTATTTAATAATATGCATGTTCTTAAAAATTCACTATTTTAGAAAACAATATTATTACAAGTGTACATGTTAACCAACACATCTACTTTAAATTTTGGAGTGGCTTAACATACTCGATGGTTCATACTAAATATACGAAATTAATGTTGAAATTTGCAAATTCATGTGAATCTCTATCATTTTGGTAATATTTTTTAAATGTGTACACACAGTCTTCTCTAATGAAAATGAATGTGTGTGTGTGGGATTCACTCTAGATAAAACAAACCAAAGTCAAAATTTTGAGATATCTATTAATATCTATCATTTTTATAACAATTTTTAAATATATATGCATATTTATCTTTGAAGAATAATTATATTTAAAGAATATTACTATTTCTATTTTTCAAATATAATCTCATATTATATGTCAATTATTGAAAATAGTTATATGTCCATGAATATTTCTTTTATATCTCTTTAAATATTTTGCAAAATGAAATGATACATTACAATATGTATTATATGTATATATTGTTGTGTGTGTGTGTGTAATTCCATTTGTTCAGTTAAAATAAATATAATGGGAGAATAAAGGCATTACGGTAGAAGAAAATTGGGGATTCCCAAAAGGATTTTGTTTACCATTATCAATTTCTACCATCGTTGTTATCTTTCCTTTCTTTCCCTTCCATTTCATTTATAGGTGCATGCAATCGAAGAGAATGAATAAGGTCTTTCCTTTAATTCATTTCAAGTTCCATGTCCTTTCCTTCCCTTCCTTTTCATTCACACGTGTGTGCAAGTGAAGAGCGAGAACAAGGGTTTCCCTTTCATCTTGTTACAAGGTATTTTGGTGACCTAGATTTGTACACATTGGAGATTGATCAGAGGATTTGAGGATTTTAGCAAGAATAATCAATAGACAGAGACTAAAAAATGGTAATCCTTCCAACCTCTTGTCAACTGCTCATGAACCAAGAAGCTAATTTTAGGAATAATGCTAGGGTTTTATTAATTGTAATCTTGGTCATATTTTTTTGTGTGGTTTTTATGGGTATCTGATGCACACACATTGCTACCTATCACCAATTCCCCTTCAAATAGACAATTTGTCCTTCTACAAAATGTATCAATAGACAAAACATAAAATATCCAATGAATCAAATTTAGTGTAATGTACTTGTCAATCCAATCCACATAACCAATAGTTCATAAAAATTTCACACATTGGTATGATTCTCACTGAATAGAACCAATTAATTATATGAAGAACCTTAACTAGAATTTATAAATGCAATTAAACCCACCTACTACTACAATCCTACGGCCATAGGATGGACAATTCAATTAAACAAACTTCAAATTCTTCCACAAGAAACTCGTGTTGTGAGAGATCCTTATTTCCTTTATTTCCCAAAATACTCACTGGTCTAAAACTAAATCTTTGTTTCTATAGGAAGGATCATTCAATCTATCTTAAAGCCTCCAATCGTATACTATGCCACAATCATAATATTATATGCCTTCAATAGACCCATCTATCTCCCAAAATAATCTTCACTTGGTAATTCAATGTTGTGATGGAGATCAGACTTCTGCACATCCCTTCAAGAGTAAATAGATGATCTCACTTTGTCCTTAGTGATACCGGTATGCCCAGAACAAAATACCATGAGATTTTGTGTCCTACTATTATGCTTAGAACAAGGAATATAAGTCAATGGAGACTTTTTTTTCCTTCTATCATGCCCAGAAGAAGATATTAATCTCAACAGAAAAAAATTGTCAAATTTCTATTGTGCCCAGAATCACGGATTAAGGTCTCAAAGAGCTTCGCCACCTAAGCAAAGATTAATAATTATAGAATTTGTTTCACAAATAGTGATTAAACCTCACACAACTCATTTCCTTGGATAGAAATATTGTGCTAATACTTGAGAGAAAAAGAGAAGGATGTCAGTTAGGGCTGAGTCTTTCACCATCAAAATTGACAAAAGAAAGAGAGGTCTTAAAACCTTCAAAGGTAATGCTAAAAAAATGAATTGATTCAAACTTGATGATACGAAATGAATTCATCCCTCTTGTATTTATAGATTTCCAATAGGGATCTCCTCTCCCTTAATGATTGAGTAGATTTTACTTCAAACCTCAAATTTGGGCGTTTTCACCCAACTACCCCAAAAATTACCCAAATAGTGGGTAAATTTGGAGGTTTTCCCCTTTATGGATGACTATAGCCTATAGGGATAAATAGGCTATTATGTCCCATTTGTCCTCAATTTGTAGAGGACATTACAACAAAGCATTCTTGTTAATGGTTGAATGCTAGCCAAAAATTTAAAGGATGATGCCCATTATTTTAAAATTGCATTTAATTCATATTTCAATCGAAGTTGGACATACCCACGACATATTAATAGGTATGTGTTTACCTATGATTTCATTGAGGCATTTGCCTTATTATTTTAGAAAACAAGGACTAGGGCTAAGCACTAATCCATGTCAATGCTTTTACCCAAAACTAATAATTGCAACTGCACCCGCTTCACATTCTAATTAATATTTTGAAATTGTAGCTATCAATTGAAGGGTTGTTTGTACATGTTCTTCATGAGTGCCAATATTGCAGTAAGGATGCTACAACTCCTGGGCTACCAGCTTTACTTATCAACCTGGGGTTTGTACAAACTTTGAGGTGACAGTGATGTATGCACAAGTAAAAATGAAATTCCTACCTATTGGTGTCATTGGCATTCTGTGGGATAGGCTACTGCAGGATTTCATACAGGATGTCTTGTAGCTGCTTCTCCCTTAGAATTATTTAATCATGTTGTTGGTTGGGGTTGTGAGGATGGTGTAATGGATGGAAAGAAGGAGAAAAAGTGTGTAGAGAAAAGGATACTCAGGTAATGCTCTTACTCCTCTTCGTTTTCCCCCCTTTTTTCTAAGGCTGACTGTTGAAACTGATTTTTTTGTTTTGAATGGTGAGTGCAGAGATGATGATGGTGGTGGATGAGGTGAGATGCTAGATCATGCATAGGGTGAATTTTAGGGACCTAACAAACCTGTCATGTGCCTTTGGATTACTTCCTGTAGGTTTTCTGGGTCACTTTAATTCCTACAAGATAATCCTATATGTTTTCAGGGGATCCTGTAGGAATACAGAGGATCCTATAGAAAACACAATCTTTGCATAAATCAAAGCAATGGAGTGAAAAAATCATAGAAATGATGGAGGGATTCATGGTAAGGAATGGAGGAGATGAATATGTGAGCGAGAGGGTTCCCTTTGGATCCTCTTTTGCTCCTTGACTATCTTTCTCACCCACCTACAAATGACAATTATATATTTTTCTCCTTTTTTATGTTTCTTTTGTTATTTTTTTTAAAAACAACTAGGCCACCTTATAGATGTTTTCACCCTAACTGTTTTCCCGGGGCGCCTTAAGGAAGTTTTTCACCTAGGGATCTTCTTATTCTTTTTTCTTGTCTTTTTCCTCTTTTTTTCTTTTTTTTTTCTTCATCATTGGGCCACCTCACAAGTTTTCAACCCAAAGATGGGACTCAGGCACCTCATGGAGGTTTTCACTGAATTCTTTATTCTTTTTTCTTTTTTCTTTTTCAGTGACTTGATGAGGTAGGAGCTAGAACTTGCTCCACCATCATCACTGTTTTATTGATATTATCAATGAACTCTTGTTTTGATAAAGGTCTCTTGTACATTTTCAATCAGTGCCCATTAACAAGCAAAGGAATGGCTTCTTCATCTATAGTTCTCATTTTCACTGAACCATTATCATGGAATCTTTCCACAACATAAGGTCTGAGCCATATTGTCCTTAACTTTCCCTTGAAGTCTTTATACCTAGAATCATATAACAATGCCCAATCGCCCTCCTGAAATTGCTTCTCCTTAATATGTTTATCATGCTAGATCTTCCTCTGAATTTAAACTATCTCTGTATATGGGAGGGACTGCATTCTTAATTCATCCAAGCCATTTAATTGGAACAATATCTCTTTCTGTGCATTGTTGAGATCCAAATCTAGTTGGGATGCCATCCTTAATGTGTTATATTCAAACTCAATGGACAACAAGGCCTTTTTCCCATAGACCATCTCATAGGGTGTGAATCCAGTGGTGGTATTCCATGTGGTATTATAGCCCCAGGTGGCCTCAACTAGTCTTTCTGCCCAATCCTTCCTGCTGCTACTCACTACCTTGGTTAAGATGCCCTCCAGTGCCCTGTTGGTCACCTCCTCTTTCCCATTAGCTTGTGGATGATAGGGAGTGGAGGTCCTATGCTTGATCTTGTGATGGCTGAGTAGGTATTCAATCATGTTGGAGGTAAACTGGTTGCCTTTGTCTATGACTAGATCTCTAGGGTACATAAATTTGTATAATACATTCTCCTTTAGGAAAACCACCTTTTCTTCTGTTGTTGCCTTAATTACCTTGGTTTCAACCCACTTAATAAAATAATCAGTGCACACAATAATGTATTGTTTTTTCTTTTAAGGAGGGTTAATATGCCCAATTAAGTCCATGCCCCACTTGTCAAATGGTTTGAAATTCACTTGAGGCTGCACAGGAATTTCATCTCTTGGAGTAGGGCTTCCCATCCTCTGGCACCGATCACACTCACTAGTGTACTTTTTCACATCCTGGTGAATATTGGGCCAATAATAGCCTACTTGTAACACTTTGAATGTTGTCCACTTTGCTGCAAAGTGACCTCCAAAAGGTCCATCATGACAGGTCAAAAGGATGTCAAAGACTTCCTCTTCCTTCACACACCTTGTCAATATTTGATCTAGGCCAAGTTTGAAAAGGTTGCCGCCAATCCAAGTGAAGGGGGCACTTTTCCTGACTATCTTTCTCTTTTCTTTGGAGGGAAAGTTTGGTGGGAAATGTGTTGATACCAAATAGTTTGCTATATCAACAAAACATGCAGAGAGAATTGAAATAGAAAACAAGCGCTCATCTGGCAATTGGTCATCCACTATTCCTTCTTCACATGTAGGCACATTTACCCTAGATAAAAATTCTGCAAAAACATTTTCCTTACCAGGCTTATCAACAATGGTTAGATCAAACTATTGTAATAAAAGAAACCATCTTATAATTCGATCATTCACATCTGGTTTGTTCATTAAATATTTGATTGCAGCATGGTTAATATGCACAAATGTTTGATATCCTATAATGTAATGCCTGAATTTGTTTAATCAATGCACAACAGCGAGGAGTTCCTTTTCGGTCATTGTATAATCTAGCTTAGCCTTTGACAAGTTCTTACTGATAAAATAGATGGCATAAGGCATTTTTTCCTCTACCTATCCTACGACTGCTCCTATGGCTTTGTGTGAGGCATCAGCATGAATATGAAAGGGGAGGGCCTAGTTTGGGCCTTAGACAGTTGGTGCAGTGGTTAACTTACCGTTTACAATGTCTAAGGCCTCTTTACAGCTTTTTGACCATATAAACTCAGAATCTTTGGCCAACAACCAAAATAAAGGAGAGGCCAATTTGCTAAAGTCCTTTATGAACCTTCGGTAGTATCCAGCTATCCTTAAGAAAGTCCTCACATCTCTCTCCTTTTGAGTAGGTGGGACCCTTTGGATGATGGCTATTTTGTTCAGGTCCACCTACAGTGCTTGCTGAGATATTGAATGACCTAGCACAGTCCCTTCAGTCATTAAGAATACACATTTTTCAGGACTAAGAGATAGATTCATTTCAATGTATTTATGCAATACTTTGCCTAGGTTAGTCAGGGCTTCTTGAAAATCACAACCATAAGGTGTAAAATCATCCATATAAATTTCCACCCCATCATGGACTAATTCGGCGAAAATATTCAAGACTTCTCTCTGGAAAGTGGCAGGAGCATTGCATAGGCCTATTGACATGGCTAATGTGCACTATGCCAACAAGGGGAACTAACTCGATCGCAAGCCCCAATTAGACCTACTTTCATTTGGATTGGCTAGCTCCGAAGAGTTTTAAGGGACCCTGTAAATCGCTTGAACAATTCGAAAGATTGCTTTCGGGAGGAAGACTTCAATTAAATCAACAAAATGAAACAACTAACCTCTATGTATTAAATCCTATCTATACTACTACTTCTAACTACTCTAATCTAGTCCTAGCTACTCTAATCTATCCTGCAAGAGCATGATATAGAAATTTAAACATCATATATATGTTCAGCAGGAGCATGCTAAAGAAGGTTAAACATCATGCATAGATTCAAGTCCAAATTAATCAATCACTGAATTCACAACTCGACAAGACTGTATTAAAGCTAAATTGCAATCCAATCACTCATATAGAAATCCACATTCTTCTATGGAATTAAAATTGCAACTAATGTTTAAATTAGTTTCAAATGGGAGACCATTCACAAGTTAACCATTAAATTAAATCACATTCAATTTAACAAGACTAATAGTGAACTGTAAGTCATCAATATGCATAAATATAAATCACATTTACATTCATGCCAATAACAACACTCTAATCCAAAACAACACAATGAGTCTGAAACTAAAGGCTCCTTCTTCCCTCAAAAACAGTCCTCCTCATTCACAATAAAGCGACACTGTTCTTCTTGAAAATCAAAATCCCTCCTCCTTTCTTCAAAGGTAATATTTATGCGGTTGTGAATGACCTTCGGCTTTCCATGACCTTTCAAATCCCTCTTGTTGTTACACAGATCAGTACGTACAGATGCAAAAGGTTGGTGAAACTGCCGACAAGCTGAGATCACCCCGCCTCTTCATCTTCCCACTGTTTCAAATATGCAAATCGAGTACACAGAGATAGTATCATTAGTGTGACCGCTGGTACATAGAAAGCATAACAGCTGAGTCGATTCCTTTCCTGAGACAGATGTGGCAAAAGGGGTGATTGTATGCTGCCATCCCATAATGAAGACTAGGACAACTCTTATTATAGAATGTACAGGCAACGCATGGGGTTCAGACCCATAACGCTTGTGGCCAGACCCTTAAATGCAATGCTTCTGCATATATGGCCCTTCAAATCCCCTCCTGCATCCTTTGCTTCTCACCTACAAGGATAGCCATCATTAGCTTGATGATTGTGCATAATATAACAAAAATTTTCAATCAAACGTGAATGTCACTTTCATTCACTCTATAAAACTACTGAACCAATGGGAAAAGGATTTATGCATGATACACAGTCAACATACAATTTCCCACTCAACCCATAGGCTTGGCACAATTTTTGAGGGCTTCCTTTCATAGCAATTGGGTATCATCCCCCTCTCAGGTCACAAGACCTGTGCCTTCCACTGCCCCGATGCGCAATTGCACTATTGGGAATCCACAGGTCCATCTTTTACATTAAAAACCCGATCCTTTGTAATTTCGAAAAATTCAGGAAGCACATGAAAACACAAGAAAAATCGGCCCAATCGCTCAAGCCAGACCTGAATTGTTATACGTTGGAGTCTATAAATATCATCAAGTTCGGCCTATCGCATATTGCAATAGGCACAAGTCCGCCATATCGCTACGCATATTGTGTATAAGGCTTGAGGCTACGCTAATATGCAATATGTGATGGGACTTCAGACCCGACATATATATGAAATGTGGTTAATAGTGCCATTGAGTCTGGAATATAGACTTGCCTTTGAAAACTAGGGCTTCAATGTTTTTTGAGAACAAAGGAATATATTTAGAAACCATGTCTAGCCCAACAACCAAACTTGAAATGTTATACACTCTAATCCATAATAATTGGCGGGTCCAAAAGATATACGTGCTCTTTATACACATAGCTTTGTGGCTTGGCTGATAGTGAATTGCGATGGGCTCAAAAGGGTTTATGCATATTTTGTGGAGTATTTTGGTTATGCGAAATTATGATATAAAAAGGACGCGATGAAAGATTTCATGAGTTAAGCACACCGACGATTATGATAAGGTTGGGGGTGATTGTTTGTGCAGGCATAAATGTACCATGCATGTTTGTGAAGATTAAAAGGTCCTAATGGAGGGAGTGAACAAAGGGCTAGGATGTGTCAAGAATGAACCATTGCAGTGGAGGTTTATTTAATGGCTTAGCCATTAGGCATGGAAAATCTGACTCGGCAAAGAGTTAACATCCTTGTGATAAAACAGATCATTCTGACAAATAGGAAATCAAATTTCTAGGGGACCCATTCAAAAACTTTCTGTCAGAGCATGTTTTAATAGGGTGATAGTTGTGGCCACAACAAGGCCAAAAGGAAGGACCCTATAGGAAAAATTACCCCAAGGACAAGTGAATGTGGTCTTATCCTAATCTTCTGGGCAGATTTGGATTTGGTTGTACCCACAGAATCCATCTAGGAAAGAAAACAAATTCCCTGCTAGGCTATCTAGCACTTGGTCAATGAAGGGTAGAGGAAAATGATCCTTCTTTGTGGCTTTGTTCAACTCCCTGTAATTGAGACAAATCCTCCACTTGCCATTTTTCTTGGGAACTAACACGAAAGGGGAGAGCCACTCACTGTTGGAGATAGGGTAAATGAATCCTGTATCTAGCAGTTTTTGCAGTTCTTCTTTGACTATATCTTTAAGAACTAGATTCATCCTCCTTTGTGGTTGTCAGACCAACTTCCAACCTTGTTTGATGTATATGTGGTGAGTACACACTAAGGGGTGTACTCCCTTCATTTCCTTGTAACTCCAAGCAAAGGCTTCTAGGTTTTCCTTTAACATGTTGCATAGCTTCTCCTCTTCGAGAGCAAAATGAGATGGATTAATTTTCAAGGTTTTCTCTAGGCCAAATTCTATGGTTTTGACATGGATTGGGTTGGAATCAGCCAAGCATAAGTCAATTGGATCATTGTTTTGGGTTTCCCTTACTTCTTCTTCTAATGGTAATGAACCAGGAGTTGGACATTGGAGCAAGTGTTCAATCAAGTCATCCTCATCTTGTTGTCATCCTCCCATGCTTGCTTCCAAAGCATAAAGTTGGGTGGAATAAACCTCATCTTCTTTCTCCTCCTCCAACCATAAAGGTAGATCATGCTATAGAGGCAGTTGAGTAGGAGGGTATAAGACTAACTGCTTGGACATATGCCCGTTCTCGATGGTCATATTCCCAACTCTCCAGCTAATGTAAGCATTGGTTGTGGCCAACCATGGCCTCCCAAGGATGAGAGGATAACCAGTGAGCTTAGCCTTAGGCTGGAGAACTAGAAAATCTATAGGGTACTACCAGGAGTCAATGTAGACCATCACATCCTCCATAATTCCCTCAGGGGTTACTGTGGAATGGTATGCAAGTTGCAAAACTGTTGTGGTATTCATCAATGACCCTTGGAGGTTGACCTTGAGCATGATGTCCCTGGTCATCACATTAATGGTAACTCCAAGATCGATCAAAGTGTGTGGGAAAATGGTGCCATTGATGTGCACATCTACTACAAGGCTTCCAGGGTCCAAATATTTTGGACATATTACCTGCCCCATCATTAAGTCGGACAGTTGCCCAATGACATTAATGGTCGGGGCATCCCTTTTTGGCCTCCTTGGATTCTTGAAGCATTTCTCCTTAATCAACTTATTGTAAATGGGAACATCTTTTATTTCCTGGAGAAGGGGGATCTTTACACATAAATTTTTCAATACTCCCAAAAGTTTAGTTTCTTCTGGGGTAGGCTGGAGTGGTTGGGCTAACCTCTCAAGAAAGGGTGGATTTACTTTAAGGTTGCTTTCCTCTCTTTCTTCCTCAACCTCCCTAGCTAGAGGGGGAGGTTGGTTATCTGGGAGAACTCTCCCAGATCACAAGTTAATCTCCTAGATTTCCACAGCATAATTTGGATATGATGTCTCTGCACTATATATTTGTTGAGCCTTCTTATTGTTCGGGTTCACATTTGACTGGGTAGGCATCTAAGGTTGCTTGGGTGGAGCAAAGTGTAAGAGTTGTGGTTGGGCAAGTAGTGGAGGCAATAGAGCTGGGGCATTGTTGTATTGGGGCCCCCACCCCTGGTGTGTTGTATTCCACTAAGGTTGTGGCAGAGCATAAGGTTGAAATGACTGGTTGGCTGGCTAGGAATGATACTGAGATGCATAGAACCAAGGAGGGGGTGTAGACCAGGAAGCATGAGTAGGGGGTCCCCAAGAAGGTATAGTTGTGTTTTGGTTGGGGTTGTAATATGCATGGGATGACCCTTACATGACCTGCTGGTATTGTCTAGGCCCAGGAGGTCTCCTTTGGTTAATGTAGCAAAGTTACTCAGTGACCCCTTCAGCTCCTTGATATACAACTTTGAGTTTGGGTAAAGAAGGGAACTTATCTATGGAGTGGTTTCCATCACAGACCAAGCAAATTTCAATATAGTTCAACGGACATTCATTCCTAGGATGCCTCCTCCTGCATCTAGGACAAAAGATGGCCAAGGCTCTCTTTTCTTCCTCTTGCTTCCTTTCAATGTTCATGGTGTCCATTTGTAAGGCAAGGGTTTGCAGCATCTCACTTTTGAAATCTTCCAGCATATTTCCAATTTCACCCTTGATGGATGAGTTGGAAGATGATGTATTGGCCATAGGTTGACTACCCCTACCCTTTTTTGTAGCCTCCCTAGAATGGTTTCTAAAGATAATATTGATATCCTCATAGGGTAATTTGTAGATATATCCTCCTGCTAACAAATGTAAGGTATCTAGAAGATATTCTCTTACTCCCCTGAGTAGGACTAGCTTTAGTGACTCAGGATCAAGCGTGCACCTGGCCCTTTTGTAACTGAGTTGGAATCTTTCTTTGTAGTCTTCTAAGGATTCATCCTAGCCTATGGTCATCCTAAAAAGACTTCTTTAGTATCCTTTGACCTATAGTGGTCCTGATATTTTTTGTTAAAGGCCTGTTGCATCTGAGCCCATGTTGTGATTATATCTCCAGGTAAGCCCATGAACCAGCACAATGTTGCATCCTTGAGGGTAGATGGAAATAGTTTTAACTTTTTCTCATCATCTGGTATAGCCATTGGTTCGGCATATAACAAAAACCTAAAATAGGAAAGTGTTGGGGTCCTCTATGGTCAAGCCATGGAAATGAGGTATGGCAGAGGGGCTTATATTTTTCATCTTAGTGTCCCTGTTGGTTTCCCTAATGGGGAAGGCACCCTCAACTCTCTCTCTATTCCCTCTCTAATTTTGGTTTTTAGCCATTGGTTTGGTAGGAATGGGTTCCTCTTCTTCTTCTTCCCCTATAGATTCTTCAAATATGTCAGGTTTCTCACCTAAAGGTTCCTCCAGTTCACAACCACCAAAGAAGAGAGAAGGGTGGCTATTGGATGCAGTGGGGGTATTTGGAAAAAAATTCCCTAATTTGTCCCTATTCCTACGAGGTGTGAAAGGAAATGTTTTTGGGTTAGTTTTGTATTTTATAAAATTGGAAAGTACTTGCAAAAATGAAATTGTTGATTGAACGAAAATCACTTCCAGAACGAAAAAGCTACTTGCTGAATTGAAATCCTACATGAAGAATAGAAAGGAAAATAGATAATGGAAAATGGAAGAAAGGAAGCAACTATATTACTTTTGCATAAATAAACTAACAACAGAATATTGAAGACAAGAAATAGAAGAAAAGAAAGTAGTAATCACATTCTACTCAGACACCTCCCCGGGAACGACACCAAAAAGTGATGAGCACTAGTATTGCAGCAAGAATGCTACAAATCCTTAGCTACCAGCTTTACTTATCAACCCGAGGTTTGTACAAAATTGGAGGTGATAGTGTTGTATGCACAAGTAAAAGTGAAAGTCTTGCCTGTTGTCATTGTTCGTTTGTTGAGAGACCTCAGGGGTTCCAAGCCAGACTTCTATAGAGTCAGAAGAAGCTTGATTCTTTGATGGAAGGAGAGAAAATATACTCTAAGGGAGCTACTCTACTACATTAATGAAGAAAACAACATGTAATGCAAAATCACACCATCTCTTAATTAACCATTTAAACAACTATGCTAAGCAGAATTGCTAAATCAACACTAAACAAATGCTACTAGCTAAGTTGTAGAAGTAAAAAGCATCAAACCATCCTAGTGTGTAAGCAAAAAAAACTAAACTCAATCTGTTTTCACTTTTCTTTTAGGAAAAATCAAGTATGCAAATTAATTGTTCTTGTGGATGTGACAGGTGAATGGAAGGTGATGGAAGATGGCTAGAAGGTTTATGAAGTGGTTGGATGGTTTGGAAGGGTCCTAGGAGGCTTTGTTGACTTCCTAGAGTTTTCCCATCAATTCGGCCTCAAAAAAGGTCGTTTCAAGAAAACCTATAGGATGTACTAGAAACCTTCAGGATGATCCTGTAGGAATTATAGGAAATCTATAGGATATAGCCGAGAGCTAATTTTGAGGTGTTAGAGGTGTTGGGAAGCTTGGGAAAGGTGTATGATGAGTGGAATGGGGTGTTAGAAAGTCTAGGATCACTCAAGATTCAATATCCAAGATAAGAGATGGTTAGATTCACTCAATGTAACTAGGTGAATTTCAATGAAAAATGATAAAAAAAAACTAGTGAGGGTGATGGTGGAACAAGATATGGCTAAGGTGGATGAAGTGGAAGGTAGCTTCTGGTGATGAATTCTGGGTCTCCTCCTGATGTACCTACTTTTCTTAAAACATGTGTGTCTTCCAAGTGTTGTACCTCTAAGATAGTAGTAGGTCAAGCTACCAATGCTAGAGCATCTAAAATAATTGTTTTGGGGGTTTTTGGTTTTAATTTTGGAAGACCAATGAAAGAAGACAGATGAAGGATTGAAGTAATTAATCCTTTAGGTTATATTAATAATTTAGCAGAGGGCTGCTGCAATGCATTACAAAGTGATATAAATCAAAAATAGTGGTGAGTAGAAGACAACAAAAAATATGATTATCACAGTTTCCAGACTATAAAACAGAACAATCATAAGTTGGAAAACCTTCTCAACTACGTTCAAAAGATTCAAGGCAGTATACTTAAGCTCACAAAAGATGTTGATGATTTATTAATTAGAGGGGATTAGCTACACAAATAGTTGCTTTAATCGAATCTCTTGATATATAATCACTTTAGGAGCTTATAGGAATAAATTGAAACTCTTATTGTTCCTACATAGATATCTCTATAAGTCAAAAGCATATGAAGAAATAGCATAATGATTGAAAACTGGAAAAACTTACAGGATAACACAAAACTGTGTAAAACCAGATTCAAAATCCTCTTCTTTGTATTAAGGCCCCAGAAAGATTGAGTACATCAAGTGTCTACAAAAGCTTCCTTCAAAGGTGGCTTCTAGGTTCAAAGTAGTAAAAACAGTCACAACTTTACAAGCAATGCTCTATGAATCTTGAACTTTGAACCCATAACATCTCGAGAAGAGAGTTATTTATACAATAATAAAACTAAAAATATCTTAAAATTGTTTAAGATTTATCCAAGGAAAGAAAAAGATCTTCATGCAAGAAGATAGCGGCAGCTCTTCGAATTGTTTCTTGTTGTCCCCTTTATTCAGGCTGTGCTGGCTTTTGTATGATATTTTCCCCCTTTAAGCTGATTGATTGTTTGTATTCTTCATGCTGGCTGATTCCTTCAGTTAAATCTTTTACCTGACATTCTTTTAAACTCTGTGAATATTCATTGACCTGGCTGAGTGACCTTTACTGTGCTCCTTTCTACCTTTACTATGCATTCAAGTTTTTACTATGATTTTACAGTTTTTCACTCATATTTTGTCTTCAAACCATTATGGAAGCTTCTTTTATAAGCCTGAAACGACAATTTTCTTACCTCCAAAACACATAAATTGTTTAAGACAATTTTAGGTGGCAGAGAAGGTCTTCATTGGCTTTGAAAGGCTTATTGCAAGGAGTCTAGGGCATATCGGAGGGTGAAACCATGATTTAACGGCCGTAGAGCAATTATGGAGGCTACGCTGTGTAAAATAGGTAAAACAAAGAAAAAATGGCCTTTTTATATGTTGAATGGAGAAACAGTTAACTTTTTAACTATCAGGTGAAGGTGAACAGTAATGGAGCGAAAAAAGGAATATGGAGGGATTAATCATGGCGGGAATAGCTTAATTATGGGTTAAAACAAAGATTAATGTTAAATGACGACTTTTCAGGTCATTTCTTCCTTTAAATCGAAAAACAATTTAACGCAAAAAATCTTCACAAATCTCATATGGCGGACCTGAAATTTTATTAACTCAGGCCGATAATGATATCGGATCCAAGCCAATATTGCATATCGCAATCAGAGTTAAGCAGAGGTAATGTCTTTGGTCAGGACTTGCGACAAGAGGCTGATGCAATGTGGCATTAAACTATAATATATATATGGTCCAGTTCGGGTCTATCACAATCGGAGATCAAATATCACAAAGGCAGAGGATGTTGCTTTGGTTAGGAATTGCAATGAGGCCAGATGTGATGTGGTAGTAATATGTAATATATATATGCATTGGGTCCAAGCTTTGATATCGCAATCGGGGATCGCAATAATAGAGGGTTATGCTATAAGCTAGGGCTTTGCGATGGGGTGGATACGAAATGGTATTAAACTATGCCATATATCGCATTGGGTCTGGATCATTCATTGCATATTGCAATGCGGGGGTCTATGCATGTTTAAAGGGTTTTTCGGTACCGCCGATGCGATATATGTTTAAATACATAGTTTTGTTAATTAAACTATGGTATATGCATGTTTAAAGGCCTGCGGTCATGTTGATCCGATATTTGTATAGAATACATAGTTTTTAATAAAGCTAAGGGTTTCGGGATATTATATTAAAGGAGCTAATATATACGGGAAAGGGGATTTTTAGGAGTTTAATACATAAGTTAATGTTAATATGAAAATATAGCGGGAAAGGGGAATAACACAAAGTATAATGCTTTTATGAGTTGATTTAACTTTTCATATAAGCATTTACACTTAGGGTAAAGATATTTTATGGGCTTTTTATGTAACAAAGGATTTTACATGTAAAAAGGGATTTTTCATGGTGTTTTTACTTTTCCTAGGTAAAAAGGGTTTTTACCATAGGAAAACTGGTTTTATGGAAATGAATGAATATGAATGTATGAAGGGAAATTAGTAAATATATGAATGAATGGAGATGAATGGGAAGTTAATTACTTGATCAAGTAGACCTTCATTTGCCTTGTATAATTGCGTCATGAGCATAGAAACATGATAAATGTACATTTTGTCCAATCAACAATTAAACTTCTGCAACCTTTCTCTACTTACCCTTTGCTTATCCTATCATTTTTTCTTCACTTAGTGGGTGCATTTAAGCTAGCAAACCCTTATCCTTTCTTCTTATTTAACAAAAAAAAACTATCTAAATCTACCCTTATAACTTCCAAGGGCTCAGATTAAACTGATGAGCACCTTATTATTCTCTACCTAACCACTGATCTACCAAGATTAAACAGTTTGGCTAGATCTTTATTCTCTAAGTAAAACATCAAATTTAAAGCATGAAGCAGTCAAGATTAAACAGTTTGACTGTCATGGGTTGTGGCATTTAAAACAAGATGCACACATCCATTATTTTGCAGAAACAGAGTAGTGGCATTTAGACTTGCTCACTTTTAGAGTTTATTTGTTTTCTTTCTACCTAACATTTTCATTTTGCCTTGATTTTTTTAGAGCATCTAACCTAACATTTTCTTTGATATGGACATCATCATCAATATTTATTTTTCAACTAACATTTTATTCACCATAGTTATGTCCATATCCTAACTTAACATTTTTTTAGATATTCTATCCTATCGAAATAAAAAAATGCTACAACATTGGTTCCATCTGGGGACTGCTTTCTCCTGTAGAATGCAGAGAACCTGCAGATCCATGTGCCTTCTCCTCGGGCTATGGAGTCTTTGCTATAAAAAATCACACTGACATCTTGGAAAGTGAAAGAAAACTAGAGTATTTACAATGAAAACTATTTCAACTTCTCAGTACTGAATGTAGTGTTTGAGAAACCTTCCATTTATAGGATAAGTGGAATATAGTACCTCAAGGTTCTGCAGCACAAAAGTGTTGTTACCCTTTACTTCAAAAAATGCTAAAGGTCCAAACAATAAATTGTCAAATTTTCCATGCTTTCCTTTCTCTTCTCTCCTGGCATCCCATCTTAGAACTAGATCACCTTCCTTAAAGTCCCTTTCCCTGGCTCTTTTATTAAATAGGACCTTCATCTTATTATGATATTTCCACAATTTGTATGGAACTTCATCTCTGTTCTCATTAAGTTCAATAATCTGATTTATTCTTCTAAAGAAATCATCAGGTTCATCTATTGCATCCTGTAGAAATTTTAAAACTGGGAAGGCCAAATTGGTAAGGAAGATTGCATCTTTCCCATAGACTAATTGAAATGGAGATTTACCAGTTGATCTCTTTGGAGTAATTCTATTTTCCCATACTTCATAAATCAAATGTGAATCCCAACTCTTCTTATGATTAGCTAGAGTCTTTTTTATTACCTTTAACAGGATTTTGTTTGATGATTCTACAAGGCCATTACCTTGAGGGTAGTATGGAGTTGAATGATGTAACAGAATCTGATATTTCTGGCAAAAGTCAATCATTTTCACACTAGAAAAAGATATTGCATTATCAGTGACAATTTGAGTTGGGCAACCAAATCTAGCTAAGATATTCTCTTCAATAAACTTAATTATTATTGCATCAGTAACATTTCTGACTGGAATTGCTTCCACCCATTCAGTAAAGTAATATTTTGCAGTGAGGATCCATCTATGCTGATTACTTGAAGTGCGGTGAATCTCTCCAATAAAATCTAATCCCCATTGAGAAAAAGGAGCTGAAACTATTGATGGAATGAGTGGAAGAGCTGCTAATTTCTATTTTCCTGCAAACATTTGGCAACGAACACAACCTCTTACCTTTTCCCCTACTTGTAAAAATAATGTGGCCCAATAAAATCCTCCCCTTAGAATCTTGTATGTTGTAGTTCTCCAAGCATAATGTCCTCCGCAAAATCCTGTATGAAACTGATCAATGATTCCTTCAGTTTCAGATTTTGTTAAGCATAAGAACAAAATGCTAAGTGGATCTTTCCAGTATAAATTTTCATTTATAATGCAGTACTTCACTAATTTTAACTTGAGGGTTTTACACTAGGTTTTGGAGAATGATGCTAGACACTCAAAATGGATCAAGAAATTTAGAATATCTTGATACTAGTTTGACAACAAATATTTTTCATCAATGTGTATAGGATTGATCTTCTCTGAAGGTAGAGGTTCTTATGGATTCTTCCCTCTAGGATGAAGGGAAGGTTCTTGTGGATTCTCTCCTTCTGCAAGCACAGAAGGTTCTTGTGTTATTTTTCCCTTGTATTTCTAAAACATAATTGATTCCAAGTACTTTCCAGTTGGATTCAGCTAGAATATTAGCTAATCCTTGACCTTTTACTAGCTTGGTAGTCTTGATAGTTAGATCAAACTCTAGAATTTGAGTGGTCCATATACCTCTTTTACCATCGATGTCTAGTTGGGTTAAGACAATTTTGACAGCACTATTTGGGACATAAGCAGTAATAGGTGATTGTAATACATACATTCTAAATGACTTCAGGGCTTGAATGAGGGCATAGGCTTGCTTCTCAATGATCTCATGCTTAAGTTCAACATATCTCATAAACTTGCTGAAAAAGGCTATGGGTTGGTCATGGGAATCTTCATTTTTCTGTGATAAAACAGTAGCAAGGGTTGTTTCAGAGGCAAAAGAGAAAATACTAAAATGGCTTAGTATAATCAGGGCTAGCTAAGGTGGGAGCTTTGGAGATAGCCCATTTTATTTGTTCAAATTCATGCCGAGAAGAAGGAGTCCATTTGACTTCATGATCCTTTCGGAGCATGTCTGTTATATCCTTCACTATCTTTGCATAATTTGGAATAAATCTCCTTAGAAAATTAATCTTGCCTAGAAAAGCTTGAATCTCCTTTCTGTTTCTACGTAAGGTCAATGTTTCTATGGTAGATACTTGTTTCGGATCAATTAATGCTCCCTCCTTCGAAATTAAATGGCCCATCAATTTTCCTTATTTAATAGAAAACAAGGACTTCTTTGGGTTCAGTGATATTCCAAATTTTCTACACGTCAAAAACTTTCATCAAGTGCTTTAAATGTTTCTGATCAGATTTAGAAAAAATGGTTATGACATCAAGATAAATAACCACAAATATATTTACCTAACCCATAAAAGCGATGTCCATAGCTCTCTAAAACGTTTCTCTAGCATTGGTTAAGCCAAATGGCATCCTTGCATACATGATTGTACCCCAGGGTGTAGTAAAGGTTGTTTTCTCTTTGTCTATTGTATCAACGTTCACCTTATTATAACCTAAAAAACCATCAAGCATAGAAAGTCTTTGTGCCCCTAAGACCATTTGCAATAACTGGTCCATTTTGGGCAAAGGATAATTATCTTTTAATGATGCCTTATTTAGATTTCTAAAATCCACGCAGAGTCTTATTTCCCCATTTTTCTTTCTAAGTGGAACTAGATTTGCAACCCAGTTAGAATATCTAAGAGGGAGGAAGATCTGGGCATTTGACATTTTCTTAACCTCTCTTTCTATAGTTGGTAGAAGAGCTGGATTTATCCTTCTAAGCTTCTGTTGATACGGTTTTGCTTCTGACTTCAGAGGAATATTGTGGTGTATTAATGATGTATCATAGGTCTTTAAATCAACATAAGTCCAGGCAAAAACATCCTTATAAGTTTGCAGTAATTTAAAATACTGAGCTTTGATTTCTAGGTCTAGAGATGTGCATAATTTGATGTTTTTAATATCTTCAACAGTTCCAACATTAATCTATTCCATTTCATCTTTTGAAGAAATAGACTGCGGGTTTTGGAAAACATCATTTTGATCAAATAATTTTTCTAAAGAAATGAGTCCCTTTGGAATAAAATTATTAGATAATTTGATAATGTCATGATTAGAAATCTGGGCTTTAAAATCTGAAATATCATTTCCTTCTGTGTTTTCATTTATTTCAGCTCTATCTTCATCAATTTGCAGAAATGAGAAATCATCTATTACTTGGAGAAATGATTTCAATTGTTCATCGTCTTCGAATATTTGCCAATGTTTCGGGTTATCTGGGATAGATGGCTTGTATTTGACTTAAATCTGATAGAGTAAATCAGTATCATTAGGAATTTTAAAAGTTCTAGCAGAGACAGCTAAGGCATCTGCATGAACGTTCTAATCTCTAGGAATGTGAGTCAAATTAAATGCATCAAAAAGATTTTCACTGAATCCCATACCTCATTTTTGTAGGACCTAAGTCTAGGGTGCTCGGTCTAGCAAACATTCTTTACTTGCTTAACAATAAGTTCAGAATTGGTAAAAACACTTAAGTTCTAAACTTTTAAGCTTTTGGCTAAATTCAATCCTAAATGAAAATCTTCGTATTCAGCAACATTATTGGTAACTTTGAAGTCTAATTTACATGATTGTCTTATATTTTCCTTTTCAGGTGAAATTAAACAACTCCAGCTCCTGCCCCATCTTTTGTGCAAGAGCCATCAAAGAACATTTTCCAAATATCAGTTTGGTTTGGTTTAGGACTTTCAACTACTTCTTTAATCTTAACCTGAGTTTTATGTTGGCTTGAAGTGAGTTGGAAACAACCAAAGTCTTGATCTATTGCATAAATTGGATGGTTCTTGGCTGGTCAATCTTACAAACAGTATGTGCAAATCTTACGTCTCTAGATAATCTCAACTGCTGTCCTCCATAAGCAGGAATAGTAGCATATGACATGTACATCTGTAGAGTTCACCCTAGTTTGGCACATCATGACCTAGAAAGGATCATTCCAAACTTGGGAGGGATATCTGTGACAACAATATCAAGTACTACACTCTTTATTGGAATTTGGGCAAGGGTAACCACTAGATCCTTAACCAGTCCTAAACAAGGCACCCTTTTGGAATCAAAGGTGTACAGGTCATGATAGGATTTAGCAATATTGAGTTTCAAATGGTCCATGATGGATTTTGGCATAAAGTTGTGTGATTCTCCTGAATCAAGCATACAATTGTATAACATGGAGTTGTTTGTTTTAAGAGTTACATACAAATGAGGCACTATCTCATCGATCATGTCTAAAATAGGGCCAAAAATTACTGCTGGTTTCTCATCTTATAGACTTATGGCATCACCTTCTGCATCAATGGAGGTATTTTGAATCCATTTTGTCACTTGTCTTTTATAACCAGGGTTTTTAGAAAGTTCTGACAATGGAATTGAGATCTTAACCCTCTCTAATTCTTTTTCAACATTAAATGGAATCAAAATGTTTTTACCAGCTTGGGAAGTATCAATTGACTGATATAATGGGTGAATAAGAGTTGTTTGAGCTTCAACAGTTTTGGTACGTGGTTCAATTATTGGAGTTTCCTTTGGAGGTCTCCCAGGACCAGGTCTAGGTCTAAGATCATACCTCTTATTTAATTTTTCAATTAAAAATTCAGAAAAAGCATGATATTTAGATACCTATGCAGCTTCCTGTTCTTCTTGAACCTGATTCTGTTGTGAGAGAGGAATGATGGCTGTTTGATTGGAAGAAGAATCCATACTATTAATATCTTCAGTAATTGTCATAATATTATCATTAGGTTGTTGGTCATCTATTAATAGAGGAGTAGGAACCTGTTGATGATTGGTAGGTATCTGAAGAATTTGTAGTGGTTGGTTTCTTTTATACTGACTTTGATTTTGGTTTTGAGGTCTAGCAACTATTTGTTGTATGGTCCTAGGTTAAGTCTCAATCTTTGAAATCCTATTTGATGGGTTTCTAAGAAGAGATATGATTTCATCTATTTTCGAGTCTTTTGATTTAGTCTTAGAGGAACTAGAGGCTTCTTGAATAGATTTAAGTTTTCTTTAGGCCTTTTCTTCCTTAAGTTTTAAAGAAGTTGAGGTTGCCCTATTTGATTCTACTTCTATAGTGTTTGTTTGCATATCTTCAAGAGTTCTTGAAGTTCTCTCATGTAGCATAACAGCAAAGGCATCATCGAAAGCTTTAGAAAATCTAGACTTAGCTACTGCCACATGAGGCTTACAATCAGTACGAATTTTGTGATAGAGTTTGTTTAATCTCTTGATTAAATCTGAAACTGGTTCACCGAAGTTCCTTTTAAGCTCTTCAAATTATGTGTGGAAGTAAAGAGGATCCTTTTTAACACCCCACTGATTTTAAATATGGTTGTAAGCTCTTCCCAATTTCTAATGGTAGTTGTTCGTAACTGCCTAAACCAAATCCTCACATTTCCTTCAAGTGACTGTACAAATAATCTCATATAAACATTCTCTTGCTCAATATTCATATTTTCTACAAAATATATGAAAGCTTAAAGATGTTCCTTAGCTAAGGGACTAGTTTCTCCATTGTACTTGGGAAGGTATTTTAAATACCCAACTAGGAGCGCCTCAAGGTTATTAGGTAAGACTAAGGCAGCATATCTAGCTTGTACAATAGGTCGAAAAAGCCATGATAGCAGGTGGTGTATGAGGTTCTTGAGGTGTATGAGATTGTCCAGGTGGAGTATGAGGTGTTTGTGTGGATGTAGAGGATGAAGAAGAAGTAGAGAAAGAAGATGGTGATTTAGGGGTAGATAAACTAGTTGGAGGTGAAGGAGGAGGAGATCTCCTAAAAGAATTGAAAGAAGTCCTAAGAACTAACTTTGGGACCTATAAAGGAATACCTTATTTTGTTTCAAAGAGAGGATTGGGATATATAGAAAAGGTCTCCTCAAATTGTTTGGAAGAAGAAGCTTCAGGTTGATCAAAAATGGAAGGAAAATGATAGGTGGTAGGGGATACAAAATCTGTGGGTTTATATTCTGGTAGATTGACACCCAAATCAGATTCAGTTTTAGGTGATCCTGGAGGTAGTGTGGGTATTGGATGAGTTTCTAATGAATGGATAAGGTAGGATGACTTAAAATCAACTCCTTTATCTAGAATTTCGGCAACCCTAGGTGATAAATGGGAGTAATCAAGATCAGTTGGCATATTACTATAAGGGTCAAATGATTATACTTCTTTAGATTGGAGGACTAAGAAGAAGAATATGATTAGTGGTGTCCCCTTTTAGAATTGGTGTTTCTCATAATCCTTTCAGGATCTAACAAAGGTTTAACTATGTCAGCTTTTGAACGAGATCTAGTATGTTAATAAGGTGCCAGTTTGGGAGTGTGGAGTTACCAAGGTGATTGATTTTAACCTTTCTAAACCTTTAATCACCTTTAAAGGAAAGGAATTAATGAATATCATTGTCCCAAGGGAAACTTTAATGAAATTCAAATCCCTAGCAATGGCACCAGTCTGATGTTGTACCTCTGAGATAGTAGTAGGTCAAGCTACCAATGCCAGAGCATATAAAATAATTGTTTTGGGGGTTTTTGATTTTAATTTTGGAAGACGAATGAAAGAAGACAAATGTAGGATTGAAGTAATTAATCCTTTGGGTTATATTAATACTTCAATAGAGGGCTATTATAAAGCATTACACAATGATATAGATAAAAAATAGTGGTAAGTAGAAGACAGCAAAAAATATGATTATCACAGTTTCCAGACTGTAAAATAGAACAATTATAAGTTGGAAAACCTTCTGAACTACGTTCAAAAGATTCAAGGCATTATACTTAAGCTTACACAAGATGCTGATGATTTATTGATTAGAGGGGATTAGCTACACAGACAGTTGCATTAATCCAATCTCTTGATAGATGATCACTTCAGGAGCTTATAGGAATCAATTGAAACTCTAATTGTTCCTACCTATATATCTCTATAAGTCATAAGCATATGAAGAAATAACATAATGATTGAAAACTAGAAAAACTTACAGGATAACACAAAATTGTGTAAAACCGGATTCAGAATCCTCTACTTTGTGTTAAGGCCCCAGAAAGACTGATTACATCAAGTGTCTACAAAAGCTTCCTTCAAAGGTGGTTTCCAGGTTCAAAGTAGTATAAACAGTCACAACTTTATAAGTAATTCTCTATGAATCTTAAACTCTGAACCCATAATGTCTCGAGAAGAGACTTATTTATGCAATAATAAAGCTAAAAATATCTTAATCTGTTTAAGATTTATTCAAGGAAAGGAAAAGATCTTCATGCAAGAAGATAGGGGCAGCGCTTCAAACTCTTTCTTGATGTCCCCTTTATTTAGGTTGTGCTGGCTTTTGTATGATATTTCCCCCCTTTAAGTTGATTGACTATTTGTATCCTTCATGCTAGCTGATTCCTTTAGTTAAATCTTTTATCTGACATTATTTTAAACTGTGTAAATATTCTTTGACCTCGCTGTGTGACCTTTACTGTGCTCCTTTCTACCTTTACTGTGCATTCAAGTTTTTACTGTGTTTTTATAGTTTTTTGCTCATATTTTGCCTTCAAACTGTTATGGAAGCTTTTGTTTATAAGCCCGAAAGAACAATTTTCTTACCTGCAAAACACATAAACTGTTTAAGAAAAACTCAGGGGGCAGAGAAGGTCTTCATTGGCTTCGAAAGGCTTATCCGAAGGAGTCCAGGGCATATCGGAGGGTGAAACCATGATTCAATGACCACAGAAGCATTATGGAGGCTGCGCTGTGTAAAACAGGCAAAACAGAGCAAAATGGCCTTTTTATATGTTTAATGGAGAAAAAGTTAACTTTTTAACTATTGGGCGAAGGCGAACAGTAGTGAAGCGAAAAAATGAGTACAGAGGGATTAATCATGGTGGGAATAGCTTAATTATGGGTTAAAACAGAGATTAGCATTAAATGAAGACTTTTTGGGTCATTTCTTCATTTAAATCGAAAAACAATTTAACACAAAAAATATTCACAAGTCGCATATGGCGGACTTGAAATTTTATTAACTCAGCCGATAATGATATCGAATCCGAGCTAATATCGCATATCATAATCAGAGTTAGGCAGGGGTAATGGCTTTGGTCGAGATTTGTGACAAGAGGTGGATGTGATGTGGCATTAAATTGTAATATATATATGGTCACGTCTGGGTCTATAGCAATCGAAGATCAGATATCGCAAAGGCGGAGGATGTTGCTTTGGTTGGGAATTGTGATGAGGTCGGATGCGATGTAGCGGTAATATGTAATATATATATGCTTTGGTTTTGCACTTTGATATCGTAGTCAGGGATCGCAATAATGGATGGTTATGCTATAAGCTAGGGCTTTGCAATGGTGCAGATGCGAAATGGTATTGAACTATGCCATATATCGCGTTGGGTCCGGATCATTCATCGCATATCGCAATGTGGGGGTGTATGCATGTTTAAAGGGTTCTGTGATCCCATTGATGCGATATGTGTTTAAATACATAGCTTTATTAATAAAACTATGGTATTTGCATGTTTAAAGGCATGCGGTCCTACCAATGCGATATTTGTATAGAATACATAGTTTTTTAATAAAACTAAGGGTTTTCGGGATATTATATTAAAGGAGCTAATATATACGGGAAAGGGGATATTTAAGAGTTTAATACAAAAGTTAATGTTAATATGAAAATATGGTGGAAAATGGGAATAAAACTAAGTATAATGCTTTTATGAGTTGATTTAACTTTTCATATAAGCATTTACACTTAGGGTAAATATATTTTATAGTTTTTATGTAAAAAAGGATTTTACATGTAAAAAGGGATTTTTCATGGTGTTTTTACTTTTCCCAGGTAACAAGGGTTTTCACCATAGGAAAATGGGTTTTATGGAAATGAATGAATATGAATGTATGAAGGGAAATTAGTAAATATATGAATGAATGGAGATGAATTGGAAATTAATTACTTGCTCAAGTAGACCTTCATTTGCCTTGTATAATTGCCTCATGAGCATAGAAACACGATAAATGTACATTTTGTCCAATCAACCATTAAACTTTTGCAACCTTTCTCTACTTACCCTTTGCTTATACTATCATTTTTTCTTCACTTACTGGGTGCATTTAAGCTAGCAAACCCTTATCCTTTCTTCTTATTTAAAAAAAAACAAACGATCTAAATCTACCCTTATAACTTCCAAGGGCTCAGATTAAACTAATGAGCACCTTATTAATCTTTACCTAACTAGTGATTTGCAAAGATTAAATAGTTTGGCCAGATCTTTATTCTCTAACTATAACATCAAATTTAAAGCATGAAGCAGTCAAGATTAAACAATTTGACTGTCATGGGTTGTGGCATTTAAAACAAGCTGCACACATCCATTATTTTGCATAAACAAAGTAGTGGCATTTAGACTTGCTCACTTTCAGAGTTTATTTGTTTTTTTCTACCTAACATTTTTATTTTGCCTTGATTTTTTTAGAGCAGCTAACCTAACATTTTCGTTGATATGGAAATCATCATCAATATTTATTTTTCAACTAACATTTTATTCACTATAGTTATGTCAATATCCTAACTTAACATTTTTTTAAATATGATGTCTTATCAAAACCAAAAAATGCTACAACATCAAGAACTATGCAACAAGATACATTTTCATAAGCTAGAAAAGCATGAATCAATTGCCTATATTATGCATGAAGAAAGTTGTTGAAGGGAATGAAAGCATGAGTGGGATACTATTGCAGAAATGGAGATGGAAAAATATGACAATGAAATCTTCCTTGCAACATGAACCAAATACTGAATCAAAGACAACAAACTCCAAAGCTTGTGCAAGAACTATAAATCTCTATTTTTGGGGTTGTTGAAGGGTCCCTTCCTTAGGTCATGATCCCAAAGGAAGGAAGTGAGTTCAAGACACCTACTAACAACCTTATGGCGATCCCTTTTTCTCCTTGCTAACCTGCTACTTGAAAGAAGGCACAAATGGAAGCAAACTATCACACAACTAGTCTAATCTACATTGTTGTAATGGAAATGCATCTACTAAGAAAATGAACAATTAAACTATGAATCTATACTAGCATGCATGTACAATAAAGAGGAGCCTTGGCTGCTAGGGTTGGGCTCTAACCCAAGAGCTTCAGCCCTCTGAGTTAACTTAGCACTGGCTCAAAACAAAACTCATTCTTATTACCAAAACAATGGATTACATCAAAAATTGTCACATGTCTTGCAGCTCGAAAATAGAGTAGATTTTTACAATAAAAAATTTGAATCCTATTGAGGTCCTAGGCCTCTCTACTTATACATATGAAGTCTCCAATGACTTCCTTAAAATTAGGGAGGCTCAGCTCCCAAACTCGAGATAAACTGATGCTTCATCTTTCACTTGCTCCACTGCCTTCTAGTCCTCATGATTTGGTTGTTTGCACTCCAAGCTGATGGAGGAATATTCGAATGGAGGGGTAGAAAATGAGGACGATTTACCTCCTATAATCCCTCTCCCTTGTCCCATTCAAGTTTTGACCATCGTCTTTGCCAAAATTCCTTTCTTTTATCCTTTAACCTTGTATTAAATGCACATTAGACCACAAAGCAAAATATCCAACTCTAACTCATCTCATAAACAAAATATAATCAAAAGTATGCAATAAGTTATGAGAATATTTGGTTGACTAAGATAAGAGGTGAATTAAGGCCCATATAACTACCCAATGATGAGGCTCATCATTTCTCTTAAAAGCAAATATTATTCCTTCTATGGAGACCAAAACTCTATGCCTTTACCAACAATATTTCATATCTATGATATGGTAATACCTTTCTATGACTGATGGCTCTAAGGCTTCAACATATATCAATTTTAGGAACACAAATTCATTTCCATGTTTTCTCATAAATTGATTCCTCTATTTTAAATGCATATTCAAAACCACATAAAAAACCTTACTATAAAACTAGTAATTGTTCCTAAATCAATATTTACTTGGCCACCCTTTTAACGCGGATCTTTTGATGAATTATCCACACACTCCATCAATATTTTGATACCACAACTTTTAGTAGTTTAGAAATCCTCCTCTCTAGTGAGTGATAATTATAAAGACTGATTGTAGCTACATTTTCCAATAGTGTGAACAAATAAAGAATGAGGTTTCTCTGCACTAATCAAATGAGGGTTTATGAAAATCAATATATTTGAAAACAACATACAACCCCTACGTACACCTCTTAGATACTAGGAAAAACACCAATCAAAACAAAGAGGCATCCAATAATGAGAGGGTTAATTGTCTATAATTATTAGGTAGGTATGTTAATGTAGATTTGCATGGTAACAAATTGGTTCCATTTCTATGGTATGTGTCAATCCTTGGATATCTATCATGACATGAGTGATATTTCCTTGCTTAGTTTTCAAGATTCAAAGCTCCTTTTAAAGCTCCCATTGAATCTCCCTCTGAATCCAAGGACTAGTCTCAAACTTTGTTTTGATATTATAACTTCTTCTACCCTAGAAATTCTTTAGTATGTACCTACAATCCTCTCTGGGGAGATAACAAAAGAATAGTTGTAATAAATCAATGAAAGTAAAGCAAGAGACTAGAGTTTCTAAGTAAATCAATAATAGTAAAAGAAGAGAGATAGAGAACTTATATTTTATGAAGAAAAACAACTCCCTCTTAATATTGTACTTGTAAACATCATTGGTCTAGATATCATTAGGGTTTCTCTTCATTTCAACAACTCATCCTAGGTTTTTGTCCAAAACCCTACACATTTTCTTATCAAGACTTTTTAGTTCGCAAACCTTAGAAATAAAAACCTTCATTTCACATGGAAGAATTCAATCTAGGGTTTTTATCAAAAAACCCTAAAGTCAATTATACATAATACATGATCCATATTGAGGTTTTGATTACAAAATCTAATGTCAAAACATTAAATATGTATTTTGCACGAAGATTAGATTACTCTAGGGTTTTGTCCAAAAACCATAGAAAATCAACCAAATGCTAACTCTTTGTGGGATATATTCTTGAAATTCACATAATCCCATGCCTTATCCAAGTGGTATAAATCATGTACTACATTCGGTTCTTCATGATAATATATCCTTCAGGGAGCCAACTCATGTCACAAACAAATAATCTTTATCAGAGTTACCAAAACACAATAACTAATAGTCAAGATGTGGGATACTTCATTTCGAATTATGCTAATTTCTCCCTCTGAGATCAACATTTCTTTTGCAAGGTCTATGATCATATTTCAAGAGAGTTTTGTTTCATGATTTTGATATCATCTTTTATTTATCAACATCATCTTTGATCAATATATTCTAGGATGAAACCAATTATCATAGCATAAAAGTTCTTCATTTTGTAGCTAGAGGATGTTGTCATTTTACATGACCTTCTTGACCACAAGCTTCCTTTCCGTACCTCAAATAGTATATTTTGAATAGTAGTGTATTTATTCTCTTTCAGTGATCTTTATTTCTTGCTACCACTTGGTTCACTTCTTTGATATGTAGTCCAAACTACTCCCTTCTTTCTTGGATTTGGTATTCTTGTATATGGGTAAAAATTTGAAGTTGGGTTACACTTTTGTGAGAAACACCCATGAAAAATTCATAATCGCACCTTTTCAATCAAACAATTTTTCTTTTTGGCCGAATTAGTAAAATTAATTCGATCAAACTATTATTTTCAATTACATTTTTTTTTTGTAAACATTGTAGAACTCTATGTATTAACTATTTTCAAAAGCTTTTACATCCATATCCTCCAGTTAGTCACCTTCCCAGAGGAAACTAGGTGACCACCGATTAGCATTAAAACCATTCCAAAATTTGAATAAGTTCATGAGAATCCATCCACTGCTTCTATATTGACTATCTATACTATTGTCACTAAAGATCAAAACAGTCATGCTTATTTCCTTCATCTAAATCAAAACTCAAAGACAAAACTATCAAGATCTCTTGGCTATTCCTCATCAGAGGATGTTGTCTGAATGGAGGCTTTTGCACCAGGGCCTGAAGCCTTTACACCAGGGCCTAGCAAATCACGTCCCTGTGCCAGTTTCCACTTGATGTTTGTCAGACTCTATTCGATCCTTCCCACTGAAAGATTGTTCCTGTAAGTATGGATCTATATGGTCACTATATTCTTAAGAATTTCTTACTGTACTGGGTCCTTCTCCTTGCTACTTTCCTGTCTTTCTAGAACTTCTCCTTCCATGTGTTCATGGTGAATATTCATAGCCTGGGCTATGACGTGTTTCATGATCGTCGGTGAAGCCCTAGCTCCAACTGTCTAGGTGGTCCAAGCCTCACTTGATGAGGCTTTGAAGTTTTCCGAAAGTGCCCTAATCTACCGGTTCAATGATTTTTGGCCGTGGTTGATAGCTCTCCACAATTGGATCTCAGAGGTATGGAAGCCTGTCATTTTTGATGAAATTAATATCTATCCTTGTGCTATGGGTTTCTTTATAGTAGATTTTGAAAATCCTGAAAGCAGACAATGTATTCTAGATTCTGGGCCTTAGTTTTGGGAAAAATCAGGCCTATTCATGAAGCCATGGAACCCATCATTCGATCCCTCTACAGCAGTCATAACCTCAGCACCAGTTTGGGTGAGATTGCCAATCCTACCCTTGCATCTCTGGAATCTCTCCTCGCTAAAAGCCATTGGAAATGCAATTGGGAAATTTTACTACAGGTGCCCAGAAACAGAGGAATATGCCAGAACCACCTATGCACGCATTTGTGTGGAAAAGGACTTCAGTGCTGGATTCCGAGCTGAAATAAAGCTAACAAGTAAAGACTAAGTGTGGAACCAGAAACTTGATTATGAAAGTGTCCTCTTCATATGTCAATCCTTCTTTGAGACAGGCCGTCTAGCCAAAAATGGCCCAAAAGCCTCCGAGAAAAATTCTGCTAGAAAAAACCACCACAAATCTACATGGTGGGAAGGGGCACAAAAAGAACACTACACTGTCATCAAAGAAGAATACTCTAGAGAAAACTCTAAATCATAAGAAACCGAGCAAGAAAGAAACAACTCTCAAGACAAGCAGGGAGAAAGCCCCACCCAACAAATCAACAGCAATGAGGAATTGAATACTGCACAAAATAAATCTTCATTTAACAGCAAAGCAGATCTCCTAGACCAAACTTCTTCTCTGACTATCTTCAAAAGGACGAACACAATAGATCACAAAGCTTAGACACCAATGTCCCAAGAACCAAAAGAGATGAAGGAGATGCAATATAAAGGAAGTTGGAAGACCATAGGGAAAAAAAATAAAGCTACCACACCAATCTCACCAAGAAAGACGAGGACCCAGATAATTAAAAACTAAGAAAATTGTAGGTCCGATAGACCAATTTGGTCTCAGTGGACGTTAACCACCATCATCATGATCATCATCATTGTTGTAGGGTCTTTTCAAACAGCGATTTTCTGCCATTTTTTGTCCCCAGGTCCTTTAGCATTCCTTCCCATTATTCCATGGGTGTGTTTCTACACCCGAGGTTGTTTCTTAAATCTCGCTCCCAAGTCCAAATCTGGTCACTAACCTCCTTTGGATTTCCTTCCATGTAGGAGTCTATGATCTTTGTCAACCTTCCTGCCCCTTTTCTTTCCCTGACTATTGGTGCCTTCTTCTTTCTTAACTGTCCTCTTGCTTCTCCTAGGGGTCATTGTTCTTGGCCCTTAACACTCTTTTCTTGTTGCTCTTTGTTCTATTTCATGGTCTTTCCCTATTCTGATGTAAGACCTATCACAGAATAAACACAAATGTCAATCATATCACTTAAGTTTGCATTATTATCCATCGATTTTCTCACCCCGCACCTCTTATCTCCCATCCTCCAATTTCCCACCCTATGTGTTTCTGACCTTTGGCTTCCTCACCTACTTTGTTTGGCTTTGGCCTTAATGATTCTTCTGGTTGTGGGGTACTCATGGTTACTTTTCTTAGCCTAGTCCATCCAAAACACCCACTTCTGCTTATTTTTCCTTCTCTCCCTCCAGGGTTTGCCCTTGGTGTGGATTGGGTTACAGAGGCCTTCCTTTGGCTTGGTTTTCTCAGAGTTACCAGCCAGGTTTTTGTTGGTTAAATTTTCTCCCCTCTCCCTAGGGTGCAACTCCATCCCCCAGGGATTTTAGAGTTTCCTTTCCCCACTACCTTCATCCAAGGTGGTAGGTATTCTTCGTTTCCTTAGAATATGATATACCAGGGTCTCTATTTTAAGGTGGGGGTCAGTTGAAATTGGTTCATGCAAGCCTTTGCTCTCATACTTCTCACCATCTCTCTTAACCTTCTCTCCATCCCTGGAACCCAAGAAATCTTCAGGGTAATTTCCTTTCAGACCTTTGAAATTGCTGTGACAATTGAGGTGATCAAACCAGATATGCATACCATACTACATTCCTGACCTATATTCCAGACAATTTACACTTTCACAGTTTAAGACTAGAGATGCCACATACCCTTTTACCGTGCTTTGTCTTGCTTCCTCCTTCTACTTCCTCTTGTTGCCTGATCTTCTATTCTCGCCACCTTTCTTCTTTCTCGTCTTCATGAAAAATACCTCTTTCCCCTTTTCCTTAGTATTTATTCCTTTTTCATTCCCTCCTCTTGTATTTACTGCCAACTGTCCTATTTTTTCCTTAGCATGCCTCCCTTCCCTCCTACCTTGGGATGCTACCCTCCTTTCTTGTCCACCATCCTTCATTAACTTATTTCCTCTCCCGGCTGCTCTTACCATCATGTCGCTGACTCTACCCTGCCACTTGGTATTAATTTGCTGCCCGTCCTCTGATTTTTTGTCCTGCCCTCTCCTCTTCCATTCCTTGCCATATCTACCCCCGTACTCTCTGGGTTTGTCCTTCCTCTACCCCCTCCATCATCCTACTAAGCTCCGATCTTACCCTGTCCTACTCTACCTCTATCCTGCACTGTTCCTCTTGCATCTGTCCTTTTCCCTCTCCACTACCGTCATGTCTGGGTGAGTTCTCTAAATGCTCGCTCAGGATCCTGTCTTGTTCTATCATTTGGATAAATTGCTCCATATCCTCTTTTTGGTGGAGCTCCTCCGCACTTGTTTCCAGTTGTTGCTCTCCTTTTCGACATCCCCAATTTGCAAGGTAATCTGCAGGAGCATTTCTTTTGTGTCTCACATGGGAAGGTATGATGTAGGCTATCTTCCTCAATTGGTGGCTTATATATGTTATTATCCCTATCATCTGCCAGCTTTGACTCAACTTCTCTACTGGTACTCCTTGTTGTAGTTGTTTGAGTGTTGCTGTCACGAGCATCGAATCTCCTTCTATCTAGAATTTTTGATACCCTTCTCAGATGGCTATTTCTATCCCCCTATTCAGTGCATCGAATTTTGCCTCATTATTTGATGCATTTCCACAGTCCATCGCATAAACCCAGTGGGTTCTACCTCCATCATCTCTGAATATCTATCCTATGCCTGCCTCTCCTAGATTCCCTTTTGCCACTCCGTTGAAGTTTAGTTTTGTGAATCCCTGTGGCAGGTTCCTATAGTGGTCTTCTCTCTAGCTTTACCTACCTTATATTCTCTTCTAGCAATGCCTGTCATGCTTATTTTTATTTGCAAGCAATTCAGAATACGTGTCTCCATTGGGTCTTTCTTCCAATCTTCATCATTCCACTCCCTGAGGATTATGGTTTCTCTTATGTTCTATATAGTTTGGCTCCATATTTCCTTCTTAGCTTTTTCATCTTCCTTGAATATCAACCGATTTCTTGTCTTCTGTATGTTCCATAGGAATAATCCTATGGATAGATTCCAGGCTCGGTTCAGGATTATATTATGGTACAGTTTACTCCTCCATTTCTCTACAGTTGTAGTTATCCTTCTTGTATCTTTGTCGCTAATCTCAAAGAGATGTTGGTGGTTTTGCCACAGGGGGTTGCTGACGTACAAGAGTTTGTTAAGTGCTCCATTGATTCTTCTTGTTCCTGGCATAGGACACAACACGATGCTCCGTGCGTCCCCTTCCTTCTCAACTTGTCCTAGGTTAAGGCATGCCCATGGGACAGTACCTAGGTAAATAACGCAACCTTTGGCTACGTTTTCATTTTCTAGATTCTATCCCATTTTTTGATGTCTAGATTATTGGTTCTACTGGCTTTTATGTAGTATCCTTTTGTTGTCGTAAACATTCCTTTGATGTGTTTTCCCCACCTTATAATGTTTGTTCCTTCTTTGACTACAATTTTCCTTGTCTCCATCTCCTTTTTGTATTTTACCCATTGTTCTGTTCCTGGTGCTTCTTGCTAATCATTTTTCATTTTCCATTTTCTCCAGTAACCATCCCTTTCAGGTAGCTAGTAGTTCCTTGCTAAGTCTTCCTCCATTTTGGTGGTGAACTGTTGAATATCTTTGAGTTGAGGTTGCTAGTTGAGGGTTTCTCTCTGTTGCCATGCCTCCTTCTAGAAGTTCTCTTTGTCACGCTCCTTGATTTCCTAAAAACTATGTTCTCTGATCAGGTCCCTATTTGACCTTACTAGGTTCCAAATTGTTGAGCCCTTCTTTTCTCATTGGCTTAGTAATTTTCCTTCTAGGGACCATGCTATCTCATATTTGTTTTCCCATAATGTTTCCCATAGATCTTCTCCTCCTTGAATCCACCTCCACCATAGTTTTGCACCCATTACTTGGTTTAGTATATATGGATCACGCAATCCTAATCCTCCTTCTGTTAAACATTTGCTCAGCCATTTCCATGAGAGTAGCGCCCACTTTTTAGTTTTGTTTGTTCCTTGCAATAGAAATTTTTTGAAATTTTTTGCCATTTTTTGACATATAGTTTTTGGAATAGCTTGACTGGCCATTTGGTATATTGGCATTGATTGGAGGACTGACTTAAGTTGAATAAGATGACTCGGTATGTTCAGCATTCTGAACATCCAGTTGTCCATTTTTTTTTGAATTCTCCCTATCAGACCTCCCCAGTTAGTTGTTCTATTTTGCTTGTCTCTTAGCTGGACACCAAAATATTTGGTGGGGAATTTCCCTATTTGGAACCCCATTGTTCTGGCTAGGAATGATTGTGAAATAATTGGGGTATTGAAAGAGAGTATTTCTATTTTATCTTTAATTATCTCTGTACCTGATGCTTTTGTAAAATATTCAAGGATTTCCAGTAATTTCTTCACTTCCTTAAGATTGGCTTGGCCATACATCATTACATCATCTACAAATTGTTGATGTGTAATGGTTAGTTATTATCCCCACAATCTAAGGCCTTTTAGCTTTCCACTGTTCACTCTTACTTTTATTAATCTTGCTAAAACATCAGCGGCTAATATGAACAGGAATGGTGAAAGAGGGTCCCCCTATCTAAACCCTTGGGACAGTTTAAAAGTTTTTGTAGGGGGCTCCATTTAGCATTATGGACATACTCGGAGTGGTGATCATAGACATTATCCATTATATCCATCTATCATTGAACCCATAAGATTTTAGGATTCTCTGGAGGTTTTCCCAGCTTAGCTTGTCATAAGATTTAGCTAAGTCAAGTTTGATCATCATACCATTGTGTCATGAATTCTTCAGTGAATGAATCGCCTCTTGTGCAACTATGATTCCATCCACTATCTGTCTCCCTTTCATGAACCCTGTTTGTTCCTCAGAGATCAATTCTGGTAGGATATATTTTAATTTGTTGACCATTGTGGTGGCTAGGATTTTGTAAATTACATTACATAATGGTATTGGTCTAAAACCTTGAGGTTCATCAGACTTTTCTAGCTTCGGTATCAATGCTAAGAAGGTTTTGTTCCATGTTGGGTGCATTCTTTTCATGCATCTTTATTCTTCCATGGAATTTACAATGTCTTGCTTCACGAAACTCTAGGTTGCTTGGAAGAATTCTACTATATATCCATCTGGTCTTGGGGCTTTGTTCTTAGCCATAGTCTTCATTGTCTCCTCTACCTCTTTTTCAGTGATTATCCTTAGGAGTGCCATGTTTTGCTCTCAATTCACCCTTCTAGGTATATATTGATTTATTTTTGCTATCTCCTCTTCTCTATTGCTTTGCGTCTCCGTCAAGATGCCTTTGAAGTGTTGTACCAATAGTCTCTTCATTTCCTCTTTCTGAGTTAACCTGTTTCCTTGGTTATCTCTTAGAGAAAATATTATATTCTGTTGCCTGTGCTACTGCATGGCTCTATGGAAGAATTTTGTATTTCTTTCCCCCTCTTTCAGCCATTGTACTCTTGACTTTTGTCTCCATAAAATTTCCTCCTATTTTCTTCTTTCCTCTAGCCTGCTTCTTCCTGAGCTAATTCCTCTGTTCTCCCCTCTTTTATTATTTTCTATTGTATCATTTTCATGTCTGTCTAAAGCTTTTCTTGATCGTTTTGAATATTGCCAAATTCTTCTCTATTCCATTTCTTTAGTTTTCCTTTTAGCTCCTTTAATCTTAATTGAAGTGTGTGCATATTATTCCTTCCTTTTATTTCGGTCTCACTATTCTGCCACCATTGATCCATTTTTTCTACAAAGGTTGGTTCTCACAACCAAAATGCTTCAAACCTAAAAGGTCTATTCTGATTTTGATTGTTCATGGCGATTTCTAGTTTTATGAGCCAGTGGTTTGATCCTTGGCATGGAAGGATTGTTGCTTCATAGAACATGTCTTTCCCAATAAAGTGTTTTGTTGCTAGAAAACTATCCAGCATGGAAGCTATCTACCTACTTCCTCCTCTTTGGTTATTCCAAGTGTATTTTCCATTAATGGTGTGTATATCAATCATTTTTAGAGCTAACTGAGTTTCTCTAAATCTTTCCATGTATAGCTCCTCCCGTTGCAGTCCCCCTTTCTTTTCCTCTTTTGATGTGATCATATTAAAATCTCCTACTATCAGCCACAATTTTTCTGTGTGCATGTTTCCTAACTGTTGCAGTTGGGTGAGGAAGTTCCCTCTTTCCACTATTATATGGGGTCCAAAAACTGCTGAAACTAAGAACCAATCCCTGTGGCCTATCAGTCTAAATATCCTTGAAATGATCCTTTTCATTCCTATCCAGTAGCCTACAGTGACTTTTGTAGAGTTCCACAGGATTGCAATCCCCCCGGCACTACCTTTTGCATCAATTGTCATACATTCATATGTAGGTTTGATTTTTTTAGAATCTCCTCCATTTTCCCCCCTCTTATTTTGGTTTCTTGTAGCAGCATAATTTGGGGTTTTTCTCTTTTAATCCTTTCTGTTAGGTATCTCTGCTTACCTTTGCTATTAAGACCTCGAATGTTCCAAGATGTAATTATCATTGGGTGGGTGGGGTTGTTTGGTAGAAGACCACTGAGAGCGGTACTACTCTTCCCATATTAACTAGCATTTCTCCCATGACTTGTATTGACTCCTGAAGATTCTTTCTACCTCTTTTTTTCCCTCCTTTCCCTTTACTTTTTTGTTCTTGGTTATTTTCAAGTTGTATCCCTAGTTTCTCATTCATTCCTGAATTTCCTTGATCTTGTTTTTCTTTAAATTTTTTGAAGGATTCCTTGTATAATTTTTTATCCTCTTTTGGGATAAACCTTTTGTCCAAGTGTCTCCATTTGTCCAAAAGTTTCCTCAGAATTTATTTTTATGTCAATGGGTCTTCCCCTTTGCTAGTATCTATTTTCATTACTTCATTTTCCCGGCTATCCTCCTTTTCTTTTCCTACCTTTTCCCTTGTTTCTCTTTGAGTTTTTTGTTTAGTGTTGTTTGTGTCTTGACTTGGTCTATCTTTCTATTCTTTTTCCTCTTGATAATCCATTACTCGGATCTCTGAATATTCTTCTTCTACCTATAGGATTTCAAACCTATTTGCCTTATTTGTTTTGGCCGGTTGTTCTTTTCTTCCATTCTTAAGGGTTTCCTTTGCGGGTTTTCTCCTATTTTTTATCTCTTGAAACCCCTCATTATCTTCTTGACATTTCCTCTATTGCTTGCTTTTTCGTTCTTCCTCTTCTACATTAAGGGGACGTTCCTTATAGAGATGTCCGTATTCATGGCATTTTCTACATCTGAAAGGGATGTGTTCATAGTACAATGCCTGCTGCCACACCTCCTCGTGGTATTCTATCTCCACTGCCCCTAGGATAGGGTTTGCTATGTTCATATAGACACATATTCTTGCATAAGAGGTATATCTTCCTTTCTCTGTTGATTCAGCTATTTTGACAAAGCTACCTACGATATTTCCTATTCCTTCCAGAATCTCTGGGTCCCAAAAATCCATTGGTAGTCCAAACAGTCTTACCACACTAGAGCTGCTAGGAATTTTTCTGTATCAGGATTATAACATTCCTCCCAGTACTTCATGAATAAACCTGCATTATTATGAAAATATGGAAAATTTTCAAACACTCTTTCTTTATCTTGCAAGTTTGAGAAGATTACCGTAAAGAAGCTGTGTGCGCCTAGCTTCAACTCTATGTGACCTCGGGGTTGCCATACCTGATGTATCCATATTGTTAGGTCTTCCTCTGATGGCTAGACCTCGATGAACTTGCATAGTAATGCGTGGTCATTCATATAACTTCTATAGCGCTCAAGTTTGTTCATGGGAATGCCAAATCTCGATTTTTCTGTTGCACAATGTAAGCATTTCCCTTTGCTTCCTGCCTGCCATCTTACTCTGAGGACTAGTCCTGGTATCCTTGTCTCCTCCTCCAGTTTTTTGTTGCTTGTTCCCTCTCCTACCGCTACATCTCTATAGGAGGGGATCTCTCCCCTCCTGACTTCCTCTATCATTTTTGTACTCACTTGGTTTCAGTGCCACTTGTCTACTTGTTTTCGAGGTTTTCTATGTTGCCTACCTCATGGCCGCATGACCATTAGGGTTGTAGAGCTCCAAGAAACCCTCATCCCAACAATTATTCTTTTCATTTACATTTAACACCGACCATTAAACTGAATTTTGGTTGGAGACAGAAAAATTGACAATAAATTTTTTAAGCCAAATTGTTAATTCGGTCGAAATAATAATTCGACTGAAATAATAATTTGGCCGAATCAATAATTTGGTTGAATTATTAATTCAATCAAATTAATGTTTATATATATCATGGCCCTAAGGCTGAAAAAATATTTTTTGCGCTGTCAATTTAACATTATTGTTTGTTCATCATTGGAGGAATTTTCTACGATATCGGTGTGCTGGAGGAATTTATTTTCCAACAACTTATGTGTTGGCATGGAGGTTATTTCAGTTTTTGTCGTATTTAATAGATTTTTTAATGTTGTTTGTAATTTTTTAATGGATTTTTTCAAGATTGGTTGGTGCAATTCATCATTTTCACTGGAGGAATCCTGTAGCCTCCTCTTCCTCTTGTCATCCTCCTCATCGTCCAGACCAGGGATGCAAGAAAAAACTATTAACTGTAATACACAATTTGTTTCTTTATATTTAATTTATTTCTCTTTCAGAATTAGTTCTTGATTGCAATTTATAATTTATTTTTCTTTACGAAACCATTGTTGATTGTAATTATAATTTATCTCTCTCTCAGAAGCATTTGTTGATTATAATTTATAAATTCAAAGAGTGTCTTGATTGTAGGTACATGTGACAAGTGTTAAATATTATTCTTTTGAATGCGTTAAATAATATTTAGGGCCTTTTCAACAAAACTCTATAGCTTGTATAATTTGGCATATAGGCCACATCTTTTTTGCAAATTCCTACTTCATATTATTCTATTAACAAAGAGAGGAAACAATTTTTCAAACTAAAATAATCAATCCCAATCTGTCATCGAGCTTTTGATGAAATTTTCTGCTTTCATATGCAATATTCTTATAACAGAGGAATAACTTTTTTAAAACAAAAGCTTGAGCCAACTCTCATGATGGATTTGATGATATTTTTCATCCTTCTGACGTGTTGGAAGTTCGTATTCATTCATGGTGATTTGTTTTGTTCCTTGTGACATGTTAGAAGTTTTTATTCATTCATGGTGATATTTTTGTTCTGATGCAGAGTATATAAATTGTTAACCATCTTTATGAGTTCACAGTTATTTTTTGATGGTGCATTCTATCCCGTCTTTTCAAATTATTATCTAGCATTCTCTCCCATCTCTCCCATCCTAAATACTTTTATTTATGGATTTATACACTATTTTTTGCATTCAATATGATGTGTCCAATTGAAATTACCACCCAAAACCAAAATCATAGCATATGCTTGAAGCTTTTATAAACAAAAACTATACTCTTTATGATCTTAATGCTGGAACTTTCACAACTTTTGACGAGATGTTTCACTTTTTGAATATAGTTCAACATTGTATTGTTGTCATATTGTATTATTTAGGGTTCCCTAAATGTGAATCTTAGTTTGATCCATAGTAAAGAAGCAGAATCTATGTTCTCTAGTATCAAAATACCATAGACAATTCAATCCATAAAGTATTGATGGAAACACACTATACATAAGATAACACATATTTAATACATGAGTGAAAAAGAAAGATATGAAAATATTCCTGAGATGCCATTATTCAGTTCCTTCCCCCATGTAAAAAAAGGATTCCACAATCTACTCCTAAAGAATGCAAGAATCACAAAACCCAATGTTTAAATGATGTCTTCATAAAATTTGATACCACTGTGTTTTTATGTTTAGAATTTAATGAGATACGTACATGACACAAAAAAATTATGAATTTGATGATATGCCTACAAATATCTTTCATTTTTCACCTCTCTCAATCATACCACAAATATTATCCTTTTTGACAATCAAACAAGAATGTTTGGTACATCACAACTCATTAAAATTGTACCCATTCCCACGAATTTACAAGTAATTGATTGCCTCTAAACCAAATGCCTGATTCTTGAAGTATTCATCTAATGACTTTGTGCCCATCCCCTCTGCATTGAAAAACTCCATATTTGTGACATGTTTTTCCTCTCTTGTGCCCACAAACTCCATTTACATAACTAGTGGACTCTAAATCAGTGCCTGAGGAAGCCAACTAAATGGTTTTCTATGAAAGATCATTATTAATAATAGGTTTGATAATTTGGCATGCCATAAAGAGGCATACCAAAGGAGTTTTGAGAAGGAATTCCATAATCATTAGAATGCATTTTCATGATTCCATGCTACCCTTGCATGCCAACCTTCTGATATTGCAACCAAAATTGCTTCTCTTGCACTAAAAGGTGTTGTTTCTTTGACATATCTGATATATAAAATATAAAGGTGGTGGAACATTTATGAATCTGGAAAATGGATCCTCTCCAATTGGGACAACATTACAAGATGCAACAAATGGATACCTATAGCAGGGCAAGACCAAAACCTTAAACTGCAACTCAATTCATATAGAAAGTAGGGCAAGACCAAAACCTTTGTGCATACTTATATCATATATGAAGGAAGTCACTCTCAATAGCCTTTAAGTCCTATTTAAGGAAGATATCAAACTCCAGGTTATTAGACAGATCTTGGGAATTCCATATTTCAGAGTTTATGCTTCCATTCATGTATAGTGTAGCTATCCAAAGATGGAACAAAATATGTCGTTGATAATGTAGAAAAGATATAAATTTGTTTAGTTCGACAAAAAATGCACAAAAATAAGTTGTAGGACCATAGTAGACCTACAAGAAAAATAGTTTATTTATTCCATATTTCTTTACTCGAACTAAACCAAAATGTTTTATATGAATTTTCTTCCCAAAAGGTTAAAATAGGAAAGATACAGATAAAGCCATAAATAGTTATTATTTTCAATAATTCAGGACTTTGTGACTGAGAAAAACATTCAAATAGGAGGTAATATTCAAGAAAAGCAAGTGAATAGTCTGGAAAAACATAAACGATCCTAAATTGACTAGGAAAATTCCATTTCTTGACACCCATAACACATACATGAACAAAGCGCTAAAGGATCGGGCCTAACCTTTAAAATTCCATCAGATTCCACATAATTAGTAGAATATATAATCAAAAGAAATAGTGCAATAACTGTAATCATGCTCAATCAAAGTGACATATATTTACCCGAAAACATCCTCACATAGGTGCATCATTAGTGGTTTATATTAACCATCAAGAATCCGTTTTGCATATCCCATAGATATCTACGATTTTTCAAATGAGTATTATATTTTTGTAGAATACTTGCATATATTTAGCATAAAAAAATATATATATATTTCAACATTTTGTTTGCAACTGGCACCATTATATAAAGTGTTCTTAAAAGTATAGTAGGGCTAACCAAAGCCCTCCTCATTTGGACAATTCTTTTTTTTACTAAAACTAAACTTATTATCAGGTGGGGGAAACAAAGCAGTCAACCCCACAAATCCATAAGCAGCAGTAGTTTTAGCTAACTCATTTTACCCAGTTCTATTTCGCATCTCCATATGGTGTTAGTAGTGAAATAGAAATGTTATTATTATTCTATATTATATAGTTAGTACATGAACCAAGTTCCATTTTAAGCCTTAAGACTTTCCTTAATACTTAAGAGTTCAAGCCTTAAAGTGAGAATTTTTTACTTTCTCAACTAAACCTTTCAAGTAAATTTGGTTCCTGCACTTAATCTCTAGATAATTTGGTTACTAGATTCCTTTGGCAGTTTATTCATAAATCCTTATAGTATTCCATTATTTAATCACAACAAGTATTTATTTATTATCATTCTCCCATAAATTAAAGCATTTGCAATAAATAAATATATTAAATTCATTTTATTGAATTTGTCTTTTACAGGGATTAGAAAACCCATTAATCATTGTTGAAAAATGGACATTATGCATAGAAGTTTCTTGTTAACCAAATCTAGGGCAAGAAGTGATTACTTATGTTCTATGCAATATTGTGATGAAAAAAGTCTTCCAAAGGAAAAGGAATGTACCTAGATGAACAACAAACAATGAAGCATATTGTATTGCATTGATAGAAGGCTTAGGAAAAACTAGGGAGTATGGATCCAATGGAATTGTAGTCTACACCAATTCCGAACTTGTGTGCAACTAGATGAAAGGCATGTACCAAGTTAAAAAGGAGAGGTTAAAACAACTTCATCGAGAAAAAAAAAAAATTGTTAGTCAATTTCAATCATTTAGCATAAGACATTGTGAAAATGTTAATAGGATGTCTAGTGATATATTGTATGCGACAATGCAAATTCCAATTTTTTGTGTGAAAGACGAATTAGTGTTAAGAAGCTCTCCATCAAAATTTACTGATGGACATTGTAATATATCTTTGATATGTGTGTGTGTTTTTAGTTATAAAAGTGTTGTTTTTAATGACCATGTGTTTTTTTAATTCTATACCAAGTGTGCCCCTACTATGTAAGCACAACTTGGTGAACTTGACATGTTTTAGAAAATTTTGTATTTAATTTTAAAAAATTTCATGCTTCAACATTTGTGTTTTTAGTCTTGAGTATATTTTAAATGAAGAGCTTCAGATAGTTACATTAATTTTCTGAATTATTTCAATGTTTTTAAATAGAAATTTTAAGATCTTAAAATGATTGATGTAATTTCAAGGGTTACATCAATTAAATGCATAAGGTAACTTTATATATATATATAATATATATATAATATTATCGTGGATGAGAATTTTCCACCTGATTCATCAAGGTGAGCATCAATCGAGTCTCCTGCAACTACTAGAGGGGGAGATCATGGATCAAAGAGAATATCAAATGAATCGGGGGAGTTCCATCATGATCGTGGTATATATATGTTTATGTGCATTTACTTAAATGATAAATGGGTAGAATCAATGGTATGTACACATATATATTCAATTGATTTTCTAAAGTTTTTAGAAGCTTTGCTCCCTATGTCATCGCGTGAGGGTGGTCAACAAGCTCAATAAAATCATGTACTTGGGTGTGATGGTGCTAAACCATTGACATGTGGTCATCAATCTCAATCGGATCATCATGATCCTCATCATTTTGGTAAATTATGTAATTTTTTTATGTTAAAACAAATGTGTACATGTAAATGAATTATATGTACATATGCATGTACATGTTTATCTTGCATGTGTATGAATACATTTGTTCATATGTTTTTATATTTATGTAATTGTATATATTGATTCAGACGGTGAAAATGCTTCTCCAAGTAGATGTAAGTGAAGTCAGAAAATTCAAGAAAAATGCCACACACCAACTACCACTTATCCATCTGATATTCCTAATGAGCTTCCTTGGGAAAAAACCTCCAACAATGTACATTACAAAGGTGAAAAATTAATTATTGAAAATTGAGAAAAGATCTTGGGAGTTTTGAGTTCCCTGAAGAGAGTTGAGAAAGCTTAGAAATAGTTGCGCACCCTCTAAGCTCATTTCTTAATGTTTACGAGAAGCTTGGGCCAGCCAAGGATTGGTTTATAGATATGATGAGGTATAGAAAGGAAGCAATAATGGGTCAAGGTTAGTAAAAGGGTTACAAAAGCAAATGAAAAATATATGTTTAATTTAAAAGAAGGGCTAAAAAGAAAGATGCTCAAGGTGCAATATTTCAAGCACCCTGATATAGCCAACCATTTGTATGATAGGTGCCTTGCAGCGTATGGAAAGTTTCCATGGAATGACAAAGTTCCAATTTATTTTTCAAAATGATTCTATGTATGATTATTTTTTGTTATGAAACCCGATTATAATGACCTTCCATATGAATAGTATGGTACTATGAGAGGTCTTTTATGTGATCGTAAGGGTGCATTATGTGATACTAAATTTCCTCACCCTCTACCACCTTTGGTATGCCAACCTCCTCATCTGGTGACTTTGTGTTCAAAGATGGATTCCGCTTCTCAAATTGGTCGAGAATGAAGGGATTCCATTATAGACAATATCGAGAGTGCATTGAGTGGGATTGGTATCAGTCTAAATAGATAGAGAGCATGAGCTAATGCATTTGCTAATTTTTTTTATATAAAACAGATGAGGAGATAGATAATATGAATATTGAGGAGCTTAAAGCATATGCAAATGGTTGTCGTAATCATTGGAAAGACCTAATTGTTCATGAGGAAGAGGGTGTGGGATTGGTATGTGTTAATGGTTAGGGTGGATATTTTAATTTAATTTGTAATGTATGTGTTAATGTTTATGCACATACATTTTTTAAATTTTTTCAGATAAAATCTAACATAAATGTATCAGATGTTCACCATTTGTAGTTAACTCATTTATTGAATGAAAAATTTGATAATATCACGGTTTGAAATTCAAGTTCCAATCAAGATATTTTGAGAGATGTTAGTTTTTTTGAAGAGTTCATGTTGATACACTTATTCTTCTACTTTTATTATATCAGTATTGTGATGACATATTTCTAAAGGAAATAATTATGTATATATAATTAAATGTTAATAGGTTTTGATTCCATCTGATGTATTCGACATAGCAACACCATCTTCCTCCCTACTGGGAGATGTGTCAAATATTCGATTGTCGCAAGTATTAAATATTTCACTTCTACTTTGTTATAACTTGAAGTGAAAGTTTCATTAAAAATTATATGGATTTATCTTATAGTTTTAAAATTTTCAAATTTTAGGTTCGTGGAGATGATTTCCATTCTCTAGGTACTTTAGCGGTGGAGTCGAGAATGGGGATAGGATCATCTAAACAATTTGAAAAAGTCGTGTAACGATTTTTTTTAATGTTGTGAGTTTATGCATTTTCATGTGAAATTTTAAATTTTTACTATATACATGTACATGTATTGTACAGGGCATCTAGGTGGGAGAAATGCAGGTGTAATACCATAAGGTATTGGATGGAATTTGAAACTTTAGTCAGTTACAGGGAATGAATTGTGTAGATAATTTGAGAAAGTCGATACTTACTTTTTTAATATTGGTTTAGATTATGCATTTTCATGTGAAATTTTAAAATTTTAATATATATACATGCACATTTATTTTATAGTTTATCCATGAGGGCACAATGCATGGCAAACACCACAAGGGGAAAATGTAGGGGGAACAACATGTGGTATTGCATGGAATTTGATTTTTTTATAATTTTGTTTTGACAATTAGATTCTCATTTAATTTTAAAGTACATAATCTTATGTATATATGTAATTACACATGTTGTGCAGCGCACCCGTGATTCAGATGAGAGCGCAAGGAGGTTGATAGATCATATATTTCAGGGAGATTCTCTAAATTGATGCAAATTTTTATTTGACAATATTTTAATGTTATATTTACTTTTATGATAATATAAATTTTGGACATATTTAAATTAAAACTCTTTACTATGAATTGATGCATATTTTTATTCGACAACTTTTTATTATATATTTACTTTTATAATGATATAAATTTTGGACATATTTTAAATCTAGAATTCTTTATTGTGATTTATTACATGCTAATTCTGGAGTTTATGTACTTTTTCATGGTACAGTTTGCATGATGCATGGTTTGATGCTTAAAACTTGGATTTACATATTTAAGTTCATGAATATGTAGAAATGAATGTAAATTTGCATTTTGTTGGTACATTTTGCATAATCATTGTTATAATGTTAGTAGATGATTCTTAGGTTTTATTTAAAGTTGCTTTGTTACTTGTTATTTAAAATGAATATATTAAAATTAAAAATTAAAAAACATGTTACATTTTTCATTTCAATGAATCTTATAATTAGGTGTAGATGTCTAAAATAATCATAAAAATTGCATTGTAAAATATGAAATATACATTTTTCATTCATTTATAGAAAGGCTACTATGGATGTCAGTTGATAGTTAACTTTTAATATAAAGTTGTTCATGCACAAACATACTATAATATTGCATTATAAAACATGGTACAATTCGCATGAATCATGGTTTGGTGATTATAGGTTTTACATATTTATGTTCATGAATATGTAGCAATGAAAGTAAATTTGCATTTAGTTGGTACATTTTGCGTGATCATTCTTATAATGTAGTAGATGATTCTTACATTTTTTTAAAGTTGTTTTGCAATTTATTTAAAATTAATCTAGTAAAATTGAAAATTACAAAACTTGGTACATTTTGCATTTGGATAGATCTTATAATTTGGTGTAGATGTCTAAAACAATCATACCTTAAAATTCCATTATAAAATATGGTACATGTACATTTTGTATTCATGTATAGAAAGGCTAATATGGATGTTAGTTGATAGTTAAAATTTAATATAAAGTTGTTTGAATGCACAAACATACTATAAAATTGCATTATAAAACATGGTAAAATTTGCATGCTGCATGGTTTGATGCTTAAAGGCTTTATATACTTAAGTTCATGAATATGTAGCAATGGAAGTAAATTTTCTTTTAGTTGGTACATTTTTCATTCCATCATTCTTATAATGTTAGTATATGATTCTTAGGTTTTATTTAAAGTTGCTTTGTCAAGTTATTTAAAATGAATCTATTAAAATGAAAAATTACAAAACATGGTACATTTTTCATTCATATATAGAAAGGCTATTGTGGATGTTAATTGATAGTTAACTTTTAATATAAATTGGTTCATGTAAAAGCATACTAAAATATTTCATTATAAAACATGGTATAATTCACGTGATGCATGAATTGATGCTTAAAGGTTTTACATATTTAAGTTCAGGAATATGTAGAAATTAAGGTAAATTTTCTTTTAGTTGGTACATTTTGCATTCATCATTCTTATAATGTTAGTAGATGATTGTTATGTTTTCTTTAAATTTGTTTTACCAAGTTATTTAAAATGAACCTATTAAAATTACAAATTACAAAACATGGCACGTTTTGCATTTGAGTGAATCTTTAATTTAGTGTAGATATCCAAAACAATCATAAAAATTGCATTATAAAATATGGTATATACATTTTCCATTCATGTATAGAAATTCTACTATGGATGTCATTTGATAGTTAATTTTTAATATAAAGTTGTTTGAATTCACAAATATACAAGATAAAATTGCATTATAAAACATGGCCCACAATTTGCATGATGTATGGTTTGATGATTTTGAATGTAATGAAAGTAAATTTTCATTTAGTTGGTACATTTTGCATTCAATCATTCTTATAATTTTAGTAGATGATTCTTAAGTTTTGTTTAAAGTTGTTTTGTCAATTTATTTAAAATGAATCTAGTAAAATTGCAAATTACAAAACATGGTATATTTTTCATTTGAATGAATCTTATAATTTTTGTAGATGTCTAAAACAATCATAACTTAAAATTTCATTATAAATATGGTATGTAAATTTTTCATTCATGTATAGAAAGGCTAACACATTTTGCATTCATGTATGAAATCATTTAAGAAAAGAGAATGTATACATATAAATTACTTCTTGTGCATACAAACATAATATTAGTAGCATCAAATACTCAAAAAACCTGCATAATAGGTAGTATACATATAACCTTTTAACTCAATATAAGACCGAATGAGCATCACTTTCACATCATCAGATTCTTAAGAATGTACAACTTAAGAGTGCACAAAAAGGAAGGCTAATAATGTACTTGAACTCTAAGTTCTCAAAGATTAATCCAAGGAGAACAAATTATTGGGCATTCCAATTAAAAAAATTATAATGGAATGTCATCCTCAATGATCCGTTCATGGTCAACTTTTCACATTCTTCATTTTTTAACTTTCATTCTTTTTGTATTGAACTTCTATCAATTCTATGTGTGTTGCACACACCATGTGACTATATGGATAACTTATGACATCAGGTTGATAGTCTTGAAAGTAAGAATTACTCTCAGTCTGATGAGTTTCTTGGAAAAAATAGCCTTTCAGTATAATAGACTCTCTTTCATATATAAAATTTTTATCATCATAGTCTTACAATAAGTTCATCTTTCGTTCAGTGCACCACATCAAAAAATACTTGAGATTTTCTATGTTGTTGATGAGTGCAACTACAACAAAAACATATCCTGCACAATAAAACAAGTGTAAATTCATATTGTCATTAACATGAAATTAACTTTATCAACATGGACTTGATTTTATTAGCTATTTCTAGATCTCTATATTTTAAATATTATTTAGATACTTATACGCAATGATTTTAAAAATAAAACACACACACACACACACATATATATCCTCTAAATAAATTGAAATGTTACATTCACTATCAAGAATAGAAACTCGATCACCTGCATATGATACTAAGTCTCCTCTGATTCCGTCTCTTCGAAGCTTGTGACTGACATTTTCTGCTTTGTATTTAGTTCTATACGTTGCCAACTTTTTAAATACATATTTTTTTCACAAACATCATTGGATTGTGTGTCCTTTATGCAAACAAGACAAAAATAAGAATATTTTCTTTTATCAAATGAATTTTGGTAATCCTTTGTTTTAATTGAATGCAATTTTTGTGTCCCTTTACTATTTCAGCTTCATATGTATCGATCTATCTACATCTTGGACTCCAATATGCCAAAAAAACTATAGTAAATTCTAACAAGAATTTAAATATGTTATTTCAAATATAATTGATATATCAAAGATAATCATCGTGATATTGTCTAAACTATATAATTTATAAATGTTTAAAATTATAAAATTAATAAAAATTATCATATATTAAAACTATATACAAGTTAGTTTGTATATATGTACATACCTCCATACCTCCCTCGATGGGTTATTCTCATGGATCACTGCAACAATGCACCATTAAACAACTTGATCAGTTGAGACAAGTTGGTTTGCAAAGTGGTCCATTTGATATCTTCAAAGTGCTCATTTTATACATGTCCATGCACCATCATGTTCTCATGTTCCATGACCAGTCTCAGAGAAATTCCAACAATGTTGAATGTGGGTTTTCTTATGAATACGTCACAACAAAAATAATGATCGTGAAGATTTAAATGGACCTGTGCATCCATCTGACCATATCCAATGTTCATTGAAATTTATTCCATAAGCTTTCAATGAGTCATAAATCTTATCTAAACAATGTTGTACAATATCTGTATCATGTGTACGATCATCGCTAATATAAAAGTGATATTCTTTAATAACATGTCTATATCACTAGTGATGTCTATATGATCAACATTTTGTTCAACATGTCCATATAGAATATGGAAAATCATAGAGACTTGATCAGAATGATAATATTCACTCTGTATTTCATTTTGTGCAACGAATGTGTAATTCTCTGCAAAATCAACTATTCCCAAAATGGTCCCTAGTGGAAAAATTTCATGGGATTTTTTGAATTGTAGGTCCTTCCATTGAGCTCTATGTGAATGTTTGGTGTACTTATAAATTTTTGTCTCATATATCTTTCAAAACACTATCACAAAAATGTATTCTTCTTGTAAATAAATCCTTTTAGCACTTGTATTATTATTTGAACTAATTGATGTATGGATATATTCATATATCTTCCATTTCAATTTTAGGTTAGACAATGACTGGTAATTTATATCAATAGAGTATTTTTTGTGAAAGAGAGTCAAATTTCCACAATGATCACATTTTTTACCACCAACACATATTTTTTGGTGAAATAATTCATGACTTTATCTTACATGTAGAATTTTGGATATGAAATCATGGATAGTGGAAGGGGGAGGTGAACTTTTCCAAAATGTTTTACCAAAATTAAGGAAGGTGTCATAATATAATTGAAACTCCACATGATAATGATACCAACAACTGTAGTGTAGAGTGATAGGTTTAACATACCATGGTTTTTGTTGCGCAAAAGTACTGATTGAGACATTAATCCACGATTCTCTTCTACAAACTTATTGAAAAACTCTATTTGAGTGGTGCCTAAGATATGTTTTGCATGTTCTTCATATTGATTTCATGTTATTCATTGCCACATCACATCCCTTGCTTTTGGTGAAACATGTCAATTTTTCATCCAATATTCATATATTATTTTTTTAACATCTTCTCTAAGTCTATCTTTCTATGGTTGCCTACAAATAATTGTCCAACAAGTGAGCTCATCATTTACATCTATTTTCAATTGAAATTTCCTATGTTTGTGCAATGTTTTTCGTGAGGTATATTGGGTTGTGTTAATCTTTCCACGACTACCCCACGTGGTGAACCGGGGGGTTAGAGGGGGGGCGGAGTGCCCCCTTCGTTGCGCCAATTCCGCAGTGGTGGGGGGGTTCATAGGGGGTCTGAGGGGGGTACGTAGCCCCTCTCTACGAGGTCCGGGGCGACACCCCGGGAAAAAAATTTTTGGACCCTATATTAGGTTGTGTGGACCTACCTATGGTTTTGTGCATGATTTTCACACATGGATTTGGACGCAATGGTTTTTGCTCCATGGTTTTGAATGCTTCGACATGTATAAATATGTATTGTAACATTGAAAGGAACTTAATGAAAAATCAAGCTAGTAGTCCTAGTATTGGGATCCAGGGGAAAATCTCTGTGTATATGTGTTTTATGTGTTATGCTCTTGCATTGTTTATTTTCTGTGTTTTAGAATTCTTATGAAGGTAATTTTTGTACGGGGTTAAAACCTACATTTGGTATCAGATTTGTTTTGGCTTCGAGGGGATGCCTTTGTTGCAGAGGGGTTTCACTCAACCCTGCGGTAGACCTTGTTCAATGGGAGATCTGCAGGATCAATTCTGGTGGTGAAAGAAGATAGCAAGTAGTGGAAAGATAGAGATCAAGAAATTTTAATTGTCAAAGTTTTGAGTTGTGGAAACTCAAGATGGAAGATTTGTTGGTGGATAAATATCAATGGATCGTGGTAGATCTAGGCACTAAATCAATGGGAGTGTCTGATGAAGAATGAAAGAAGTTGGATCAGAAGGCAAAGAGCACAATATGATTGTGTGTCTCAAATTCAGTATTGTTGAATGTATCAGTGGAAGCTACAGCGAAGGCTTTGTGGGACAAGTTAAGGACTTTGTACCAATCTAAGTCTCTGGTGAATAAACTGTTCCTACGAAAAAAGTTGTATAACCTGAGGATGAAAGATGGAGACTCGGTGGCAGAGAATCTGAATGCATTTAATACTGTGGTAAGTTAGTTATCTTCTATTGATATCAAAATTTTAGATGAAGATAAGTGCATTAGTTTATTGTGTTCTCTACCAGATTTGTGGCATAGTTTGGTTATTGAAATAGGTAGCAATGCAACTGCCTTAGAGTTTGATGAAATAGTCTCATCTTTGCTGATGGAGGAGATGAGACAGAAAAATATGGAGAGACAAAATGGTGATTCCTTTTCTGTACGAGGAAGGTTCCAAAACATAAACAAAAATAAGTCATCGAGTGGGAGATCTAAATCTAGAGGGAGATCTAAATCTCCATGAAAATCTGTAAAGGTGGTGCGCTAGAAATGCAGAAAGGAAGGGCACTACAAAAGGGACTGTAAATCTAAATCTCCTAGCAAAGGAAAGGGATATGATGATGCTCCTTCTACAGAGGCAAAACCACCTCAGATAAAGGTGAGGATGTGTACTTGGCTTCTTTGAGGCATGGTTGGTTGACTTAGGTGCATCCTTTCACTTCACTCCCCATAGAGAGTGGTTCTGCGAGTATGAGAAATGCGATGGTGGTGATGTCTTCTTAGGGGATGATAGGAAGGATATAATCGTTGGTCGTGGAAAAATAAAGTTGAAGGTGCAAGGTGGAAGGGTTAGAACACTTTCGGGTGTTCTACATATTCCTTCATTGGCTAGAAATTTTATTTTTGTAAGAAAGTTGGATGATGCAGTAAAAATAGTGTTTGAGAAGGATACTTGCGAGATGGTTCGGGGAGCACTAGTATTGATGCGGGGAGCTCGAATTGGAACTCTATACAAGTTGCAAGGTAGCACTGTTGTTGATGGGTGCAACAATTTTGTGGTTCCTGAAAGTGGATTAGAAAATCTAGTGGTCTTTGGAGAGAAGACCATGCTATGGCATCAAAGGCTTGGACATATTAAAGAAAAGGGCCTCCAAATACTTCATGGTAAAGGTATGGTAGAAGGTATGAGTAATAGCTCTCTAGATTTTGATTTCTATGAAAATTATGTATATGGGAAGTAGAATCGGGTGAGTTTCCCCTCTAGTGGTAAGAGGGTGAAACAGATATTAGAGCTTGTGCAT